>MU698009.1:77355-94445 GCA_026770625.1 Nicotiana glauca
TTTTAGATTATTTATTTACTTATAATATTAATTATTAAGTAAATCTATTCATGTCCTTATTCGTAATTTGACACTTAAAAGCACTTTCTAAAAAGCTTGGCCAAACACAAATTATTTCTCAAAAGTGCTTTTCAAACTGATTAGCCAAACACAAACTGCTTCTCCCCAAAAGTACTTTTTTCAAAAGTACTTTTAAAAAAAGCACTTCTCAAAATAAGCTGATTTCTCCAGCTTTGCCAAACAGGCTATTAATCATAGTGTCTTCCAGTTGTTAATAGAAGAAGAAGAAACGAAGGAGGAGAAGGAGGAGGAGAAAGGGCTGAAGTTGTTTAAAAATTGGGTATAGGTTAAATGGGTGCGACCAAATAGGGCGCCCCGTACAATTTTTACTATTTCAACACTTAAAAATATTTTTCAACATTTTAATTTTATCAGCTAATCCAAACGGGATCTTAATCACTTTATGGATAATCATATTAAATAAATATATTAGCGTCATTAGTGCTTATAATAATGAAAGAATTATAAGAAAATACACATGACTTTACACCATAACAAAAAAGGCTCATATTTTTAAGTTTTACCCTAATTACCCCATATTGTACATATTTTGAAAACACTAGCTCTTGCAAATTTAAAATTTATGTTCTTACAACCATTGCTTCTAAAAGCTATGAAGTTAAATCTTTGTTCTCACAACCATTGCTTTCACTCTCTCTTCTTCTCATCTTCTACATATGCTTCTAGTTGACGTTCGCCATTACTGCTTCTTTCTCTATATCATCTGGTTGCAATGTAAAAAAAATCGAAGAGTACGTAGAAGTCCACCATTGAAAGTCATTTAAAGCTTTACTTTCGAAAATAGAATTTTTTTAGTTTGTTAATTATTTGGATTGGGTATTGTTCCAATTCATTGAAAATATCAAAATGTGTTCAAAATTTAAATTTGAAGTGATTTAGAGTAGATTTAAGCAAGATTTGAGTTAAATTTCAGAAAAGACGCAAGGAAGAAGACGAGGTCAGTTTTTTGTATAATTATGTATGATCTTGTTGTCGAAATGGAGCTAGCGTATGGAGCCAAACTCCATTGTTGGTTGACCTCGAGCTGTCATAGAGAGAAGAAGAAGAAGACTCTAGAAGGAGAGAGAGAGTTTGGAAATTTCCTCTTTATTATTATGTAACTGTATTCAGGAGACCAAAAGTGTATATACACTTATGTAAAGGGAAAATTGGAGCTAATGAATATAATGACTATACTACCCTTCTATAACTAACTAACTAGTTGATAAATACAATACACTAACATACTACAAAATACAATAATCTCAATGCCCCCTCCCCCCCCCCCCCNACAATTATGTAAAGGGAAAATTTGTGCTAAAGACTGTAATGACTATACTACCCTTCTACAACTAACTAACTAGTTGATAAATACAATATACTTACATACTACTAACATACTACAAAATACAATAAACTCAATACCCCCTCAAGTTGGAGGTGAAGGTTTCACTGCCAACTTGTGTAGAGGATCTGAATGTTTGATTCCCGTGAGAGCCTTCGTTAAGATATCAGCTAATTGATCATGAGTGGAGATGTGGTGAAGTGTAATCAAACCATCATGCAATTTATCTCGCACAAAGTGACAATCAACTTCTATATGTTTTGTTCTTTCATGAAACACTAGGTTCTTAGCAATGTGTATTGCTGCTTGGCTGTCACAGAACACTTGAATAGGGTCAGTACATGGGACTATGAGTTCCTCCAATAACCTTTGCACCCATACCAATTCGCCAACCACTTTCCTCAGTGATCTATACTCTGCCTCTGCAGAAGATAATGAAACAGTAGTTTGCTTTTTCGATTTCCAACTGATAGGGCTTCCTCCAAACAGGACTAGATACCTACTTACAGATCTCCTTGAGTCAGGCCATGCTGCCCTATCTGAGTCACAGTAGGCTGTGATCTTGTAAGAAGGATCATTGGACAGAAAAATGCCCAGAGTAGGGTCTTTCTTCAGGTACCTGAGTACATGTATGGCAGCCTTCAAGTGAGGCTCTCTTGGTGTCTGCATAAATTGACTTAGATGCTGTACACTATATGCAATATCTAGCCTTGTGTTTGTGAGGAAGTTGAACTTTCCAACTAGCTTTCTATAGTAAGATGGATCAGACATTAAGGAGCCCTCTTCAGCTTTCAGCTTGGTTGAGGAATCCAATGGGGATGAAACAATAGAGTACCCCATACAATCATATTCCTTCAGAAGATTAGTAATGAACTTCGTTTGGGATATCAACACTCCACCATCCTTGTAAAGCATCTCTAGCCCCAAAAAATAATGCAACCTTCCCAAGTCTTTTATTTTGAATTGATTGTGTAAGTAAGTCTTCAGTGCTTTAATTTCCTCAAAGTTAGTTCCAGTAAGAATCATATCATCAACATATACAGCTACAAAAACTGATGGCTCACCTTGCTTTTTGTAGAACAAGGAGTAATCATTGGTTGAATGCTTGAAACCTTTAGAATACAGAGACTTTGCCAGCTTGTCATACCACTGCCTGCTGTCTTGCTTAAGCCCATACAAGGACTTCCTTAATCTGCACACAAGCTGTGTGTCTTCCACCTTCAGACCCTGTGGAATCTCCATGTAAACCTCCTCATGTAAGTCTCCATGCAGGAATGCATTGTTGACATCCAATTGATATAGGTCCCATCCTTTCTTCACTGCAGTGCTGATCAGGGCTCTAATAGTAGTCATCTTCGCCACTGGGGAGAAAGTTTCTGTGTAGTCAATCCCAGTTTCTTGTGTATAGCCTTTTACCACAAGCCTTGCCTTATATCTTTCCACACTTTCATCTGCCTTGTGCTTTATCTTGTACACCCACTTGCACCCTATGGCCTTCTTACCTGCAGGTAACTCAACTATGTCCCAAGTATGGTTAGCATATAAAGCATCAAATTCTTGTGTCATTGCTACTTGCCAGGCAGGATTCAAAGCGGCCTCCTCATATTCTTAATTAATTCCTGACTATCATGGTTTAATGAGTTGAAAGGCACAAAATGGTTATTTGAAAATAAAGCAGTTAATGAATTATGAGGTGGCTGTTGTTCAGGATTTATGGTGTTGTTCAAGTGGTTGTTTGTTTGTAACTTTGGTAATGTACAGATATAGTCTTTGAGATGTGAGGGTGTGCTAAGCGTTCTGGTTGATCTTCTGGGATAATTGGTTACTTGGTTAGCATCAGATTCCATGTCTTGTGATGCTTGGTTGGATGGTGTTATATATGGTTCTTGGTGCACTTCAGTTGAGTTTGGTTCTGGATTTTGATTTTCATATGGAATGTGGTTTGATGTGTCTGTAGGGTGTGACAAATGGTTGATCTCTGGTACATCAGATGTGGCACTCTCAGTGACAAAAGTTGGTGCATCCCTGTCATGGTTGCAGTGACTGTCAAATGGATTTACTGTGGAATGAGGACAAGTGGAATTGTGATTTATCATGTCTAACACAGAAGGTAAAGAAGAGTGTACAGGAGAAATAGCAAAAGGAAAAATATTTTCATGAAATATAACGTCCCTAGACACATATACCTTCTTTGTGGTCAAATTGAGAACTTTATACCCTTTGGTTCCAAAGGGATATCCTATAAACACATGAGGGGTGGCTCTAGGTTCAAATTTATCTTTGTGAGTTTTGAGTGTTGTGGCATAACACAGGCAGCCAAAACTTCTAAGGTGTGAGTAGGTTGGTTTCCTGTTATAGAGAAGTTCAAATGGGCATTTATTGTTGAGGATTGAGGAAGGCAGTCTATTTATCAAATTTGTAGCAGTCAGAATACACTCTCCCCAGTATTTCATTGGTAATTTGGATTGATAAAGTAATGCCCTGGCTGTTTACAATAGGTACTTATGTTTTCTTTCAACCACACCATTTTGTTGTGGTGTATATGGGCAAGTTTTCTGATGGATTATGCCCTTTCCTTGGAAATATATCATGGCCTCATTATTTACAAATTCCAGCCTATTATCTGACCTAACAGCCTTGACTGATGCATCAAATTAGTTTTCAATCATGGAGATGAGGGCTTTAATGGCCTGGAGAGTGTTACTTTTACTGGTTAAGAGATGAGTCCAAGTTGATCTACTAAAATCATCAACCATTGTACTTTGTAATTGTCATGGGCTGTTATGTGGTAGGGACCCCAAAGATCTATGTGTAAAAGTTCAAATATTTTGGTGGTAGATGAAGTTCTTTGACTGAAGGGTCATCTTGTCTGCCTTGCCATGGGGCACACATGGCAAGTGAAGGGCTGTTTGTGGGAAAATTCAACAGGTACGGTGGAAATAGTTCTCATTTTCACAAAAGGTACATGGCCTAGCCTGTTATGCCATAGGAGCTCATTATAGTTTTTATGAGATGACGAGGACAACAAAAGGGAAATCTCATTAGAGGAAGAGTCAGTCTTATTTCTTGAGTGGAAATTATTTACATTGACATTGTTGTGTGATTGAGATGACTTATCTACATTTGACAAGGACATTGTGTGACTCTTTCTTGTATGTACAACATCAGTCAATGCAGGAAAACAAGGGTGAGAACAAAGGTTTACAGAAACAGAAAAAGAACCACGCTTTGAAGATCCATGACACTCAGAGCAAAGGAAGTACAATCCACTCCTTGCCTTACCAATCTCCAGAGGCCTCTTCATTGAAGGGGCCTGCATCATACAAAGGTACTTTCTAAAATTGACTATGCAATTGAAATAATCAGTTAGGGAATGAATAGAGATTAGATTGTACTTGAAAGTGGGCACATAGAGAACTCTAACTAAGGTTAACATGGGACCAAGGGATACATTTTCAATTTCTGTCACTTTTACTCTATATCCATTTGGTAAGGTGACTAAGAAAGGATAGGGTAAGGTTCTAATATTCTTTAAAAAGGACTTTTTGTATGTCATGTGATTTGAGGCACCACTATCTATTATCCATAAGTCAGCAATTGATTTAGAACATCTACACACAGTTGTTTCAGCAATCTCCTTATAGGTGGAACAAGCTAGAATACCTGCGAAGTTTGCAGCTCCACAAGTCATGTTGTTGTCGAGGTCCTCTCCTATGTTTCTCCCAAGAAATTTCTCCAGCAGGTTAAGCAATTGATTGTACTGCTCCCTTGTCAAGTTATGAAGCCCTTGGCTTTGATTTCTTCTTTCCATTTCCTCAGAATCCACATGAACATTTGTAGCAGATGCACCATTTCTACCTTTTGTGAACTTAAAGTCTTGTGGAAAACCATGAATTCTGTAGCATATGTCCCTGGTGTGTCATGGCTTTTTGCAATAGTCACAAAACATCTGAGCCCTAGTAGGTGTATACTCTGATTTGTTAGAATTGTATGAGTTTGTCCTTGCATTACCTCCCCTCTGATTGTAGTTTGTTCTGAACTTAGCATTTCCAGGTCCATTTGCATTTAATGAGGTCGATTCCATAACTAATTTGTTATTCGGCCTAACCTCTCTCTGTTTTTCCTCCTGGATCAGAATAGAGAATGCTTGAGCTATGTTGGGTAATGGATTCATCATCAATATGCTCCCTCTTACCACTGTGTAAACTTCATTTAGTCCCATTAGGAACTGAATCAGCCTACGATCCTGCTCAGCCTTTTGCACATTCGCTTTTGCACCATAAGTGCATTGACAATTGCACTGTGTGTGTGCATTCAAAATACTCAGTTCTTCCCAAAGTCGCTTCATCTTTGTGTAATATCCTGTGATATCTAGAGTACCTTGGCTTAGGTCATTAATTTCCTTCTGTAGTTGATATAACTTCGCCCCATTAGTCTGATCATACCTATCCTCGAGTTCCTGCCACAATTCCTTAGCATCGTTGACATACTGTAAGCTGTCAGCTAGATCCTTCGAGAGTGAGTTCAAAATCCAGGACGTAACCATGTCATCGCAACGAGCCCATTGGTCATAGGTCACTTCATCGATTTTAGGTTTCTTACATTTTCCATTGACGAATCCGACTTTATTCTTCACTGACAAAGGCCTAAAGACTCCTCTTCTCCAGGACCTATACCCAGTTCCATCGAAGACAATAGGAACTAGCGTTGTTCCGGCACTCTCTGACGGGTGCATGTACAGCGGACTGCTTAGATCTATGCTACTAGCTGTGTTTTGATCTTCCTTGTCTCCAGCCATTGAACGAACTGAATCAATAGATGATCGGAGTAGTTGATTACCAAAATTTTGAAGAAGTTAGGTGAGAATTTTCAGAGACTCTTTCCGTTAAGTGTGGACTTGTATTTTCTTCGATTTGAACAGATCTTGGGATTAGAGAAGAAGAGGAGATGAGAGATTAAAGTACTGCTCTGATACCATGTCGAAATGGAGCTAGCGTATGGAGCCAACCTCCATTGTTGGTTGACCTCGAGCTGTCATAGAGAGAAGAAGAAGAAGACTCTAGAAGGAAAGAGAGAGTTTGGAAATTTCCTCTTTATTATTATGTAACTGTATTCAGGAGACCAAAAATATATATACACTTATGTAAAGGGAAAATTGGAGCTAATGACTATACTACTCTTCTACAACTAACTAACTAGTTGATAAATACAATACACTAACATACTACTAACATACTACAAAATACAATAATCTCAAAACTTGTATAATAGTATATATGAGTGTATAAACAAAACTTATACATTTTTATACACCTTTATATAAGCGTCTGTAGACGAACTTCTTCCACGATTTTAAGTTGTAATTCTTGTTCAAAACCAGTCCAAATCTCCATTAAATGACTTCAAATTTTATATACAATCTCTTTATACAATTTCCAACAAGTTTAAATAATACCCATTTCAAATTTCTCACAAAATCAAATTCAAAATTTAAACTCACATATATTAAGCTTGTAAAAGTTTAATTTTCACCATCCAAATGTATTTGGTTTGCTGAACTAATATTTGAATCACAGTTACCGATTCGAAAATTAACTTAAAAGTTTGAGCAATTTTTTTTTAAATTAAATAGTAATTTTGAGAACCTATTGGAATTAAATGTTGAATCTTAGCTTATATTTTTGGACTAGTTAATTGTAAATTAAAATATGAACTATAAAATTGAAAAAGTAGGAATTTCAGTTATTCTTGTGTCAAATTTTTCCTATAATATTTAAACCGAAAGAAAGTTAAAACTCATAGTAGTAAATTAACAAGGAGAGATGTGAATCAATAAAAAGGCGACATTGACCGCAAAAATAGAGAGGTGCGAGTACCAAAACCGATCTTCACGGCTCTGACATGAACTGATAACCACTCCCCACTAACGTACGCCATCATTATCTGTCTCTTTCGTCCCCACCCCGGCGATTTTTGAGGAGAGTCCCCTCTATGTCTCTGCTCATATCCATAACTCTATTCTTTTACTAGGCGTGTTTATACAGTGTACGATTCCTACTTATCCTGCACCACCTCGGCTTCTGTTTCTGTACCTTTGGCGTAAAGCGCTTGCCCTCTCATTTTTTGGACTGGTCCTTGCTTCCATACACCACGACAATTGCTTTGCTATTATGCGCTTTCCTGTTCTATTCACACGTGGTGGGGGCTCCTCTTTTCCTTTGACCCTTCGTTTTTACTTTTTAATTTTCAACCCTTGCAAAAGCACCACAAAATATAATTAAGGGTACGTGTGAGATCCATCGTTATCAGTAAGCTCCTATCTTTTTTTTGCATTTGTTTTTATTTTTAATGTTTTTTCTTGTTTGGGACATTTCTGAATATGACGTGTCAGAATCTTGGCCGGTACTTTAGGTCATGATTTTGATTACAACGTTACATACATTTATAGGCCTGACACAGATTACACAAGGAAAGAAAAGCAAAGAAGCAACAGTATTTTGTTACTTTTTCATTACGTATAATCTAAAATTTAATGTTTTCGAACAATATACCTACTTCTGGTTAAGCTTGGATTCGAGCCAACTTGAACTCGGTTCACTAGCTCTTTTGTTTCATTCAATTTGATTCGACTTGGTTGGATCAATACTACTAAATTTGATCCGATTTTGGTCAAATGGATTTTGGCTCAATAGTAGTGTGAAAAGTAAAACAGAGGATGAAAAACACTAAATAATACTTATAAAGATTATGAAAATTTGATGATAATGGAGCTATATGGTCATTTTTGTTTCAAAATGAAAATAAATGAATGCAGAAAAACCCATCTCAAATGAAGAAACAATAAATATAGAAGGACAAGAAATGTGAAATGTGCCCAATTTTCCACTGACACTTTTGTCTTTATAACACCTATAAAATTGTGCCTCATAATGGAAGATTCCAAGAAGAGAACCAACCCCAAAAAAAAAATTATAAATACACAAGGTTGTCCTGATGGCTAATGAGTCTGACCCAGGACCGTGACCACTGACCACTACTTGTACTGTCCCAAATCAATGCATAATAAGACCACTGAATCATGTCATTTTATTGTATGTAAGTAAAATAATGTTAGATAATACTCCCTCCCGTCCAAAATAAGTAATTTTTGGGATGATTTTACACAGATTAAAAAATTTATTTTTTAGCATTAATTAGTAATAAAATTGACTATATTAACCTTACTATCTCACATAAACACTCCTAACATATATTTCAACACTATTTACTCCAAGGACAATGTAGGAAAAAAATAATTAGTTCATTCTTAAAATCTGGAATCACTTATTTTGGACCACAAGAAAAATACAAAAAAAAACACTTATTTTGGATCGGAGGGAGTAACAACAACAACCCAGTAAAATTTCACAAGTGGGGTCTGGAGGGATGCAACACGAGTACTTCCAAGGGGGTCACCCATCCTAGTACTATTTTCACCTAAGCACGCTTAACTTCGGAGTTCTGATGGGATCCGGTGCGTTAGTGTTGGTATGATCTGGAGGGAGCAACGCATGTTAATTAACTATAGTTAAAGGATGGATTCTTGTGCAAACTAACACATGTATATACGTAGATAGGGGTGTTCATAGTTCGGTTTAGATCGATTTTTCTTTAAAAAGAAATCAAATCAAGTAAGTCGAATTTTCAAATATTAGAATCAAACCAAACTAATTAAGTTGGTTTTTTCTCGATTCGGTTTATGTCAGTTTTTGTTATTTTTTCGGTTATTTGTCGATTTTTTTTTAAATATAATACATACACTACCACACACATATTCCGGCGACCACATTTTCAACATAACACTATTAAATCAATTGCCCTTTGAGAAACCTATTATCTACTAAAATATATTGATGATAATTGAATCAAATAGTAATGAATAATTTATGGACTCAATTAAAAAATATTTTTTAACATGAAATGGATTCTTATACTTAACAAAAGAAAACTACCAATAAAATTAGAATATAAAGGTAAAGAACTGTACTAAAAGTGCAAACAATTAACATTCACCATAAAATTTTTGAAGCTTTGTATAAAAATATACATAATAATAAATTTAAAATAGTTACTTATATAGTCGGTTTGGTTCGATTTTTTCGGTTATTTTTTAATTAAAACCAAAACCAAACCAAATTTGATTGATTTTTAAAATTAAAAATCAAAACCAAACCAAACCAAAAAGTATCAATTTTTTTGATCGGTTTGGTTCGATTTTTCGGGTTTTTATGAACACCCCTTTACGTAGATATTCATGTGTATACATTTAATTTTTCCAAGGGATTTGAGGCTAAAGGTGAGGTAAAATATTAATCAAATGAATCATGTAAAAATCAAACGTTGCACCAATAATAAGATATAAAACGTCATTGTACTGTTCAGTTTTTCAACTTAATTAATGTATATTTAATTGATTAACTTAGAGATAATAATTTAGGACACCCTAGGCATAAACCTGATGCCAACCCTAGAGATTAATGGTACATTCAGCTTTGCACGACAGGTAAGTAGCCCACAAAAATTAACTTAAAACTTAATACTAATATTTGGGTGAAAAAAAGCATATCTTAAATTGTGACAATAATTTAAAAGGAAAAATGACAACCGTATAGCCACTATAAAAATAATAGTTGAAAAAATTATAAAATTTATATATTTTTTGTATATATAAATATGATATATGTTATATACAAAAATTATACAAATTTTATATACTTTCGTCTACCATAGGTAAAAAGTGAAAACACCCCATAACTTAAAAGATGGCTAAGGTGAAACCTAATTTAATTGATTAGGGAAAAGGTAGAACATGATTTTTAAAAAAGAAATGAAGAGTAAATTGATTTTCAAAACCTGTTGTTTTCACCATCACTACATATGCCTGCAAAGTTAGGGAGATTAGCTTGTAT
Source organism: Nicotiana glauca (assembly GCA_026770625.1). Classification (NCBI taxonomy): domain Eukaryota; kingdom Viridiplantae; phylum Streptophyta; class Magnoliopsida; order Solanales; family Solanaceae; genus Nicotiana; species Nicotiana glauca. Next base: position 87,709 of record MU698009.1, read on the forward strand.
TTGGGTCCACTTTGTTTTTTTTCTTTAATAGCTTTTGCTATAATAGTAGAACAAACTACCCTACCAAAATACTAAAACCAATACAATCCTATTTTTTTCAGCATTCTTGACATCCCACCTAAGCAAACAAACAGTACCACCAGTACTCTAGCATTTATGCAAGAAAAATCCCAAATCAACCCCACACTACCAACAGAAAATGTCTCTTTATGTCACCACAAATTAAATGTCGAAACAGTCATAATTGTCAATATGCCCATAGGGGCAGTGCAGAGTACCTAATTCAATAGAGAGGACCACATTTTTCTGCCAAAGAGGTGCTGTGACTGTGAGCAATCACAAAAGTAGGATTCTTTGCAAAAGTTGGCATGCACCCAACCTTTATCTGGACATTGATAAAAACTACCCAATATCTATCAAAGTCACAACTAAAGCAAAAGTAACTTTATGTTTAACCCAACATTCATCACCATTTACCCTCCAGTCCTTCTACTTTTTACTATCCATCTGTTAAGCTAAGGTTACAAAAAATAGTAAAAATGAATGACTTCTTTCCAATCCCCTTTAAGCACTTTGTATGTAAACAAATTTGTGGAAACAATTTTCAATCTGTATGAACAAAAATAATCTGGCTGTAATAGTTGTACCACATGACAAATCAATTCAACTGTGACATCCCATAATCTCAATTGCTCAAACTGGCGATGAAATAAGAACAAGCAGAGATTAAAAAAAAATGAACAATTTGCATTTTACAATTTCTGACGGAATTTACAAACTAAAAGTCTAGCCTTTTTTAACTACAACGAAATTCTATTGTTTCTATTGCTTTTCCTCTTCCTAGTTTCTCTCTTTTGGAAATTCTTTCCTAATTTGGCTTTTTCTGATTGATCAAGAAGACATGTTAACATGCACTGTGGCATTCATGTTAGAATTACATACAGGGCATGTATGGAGTAAAGTGGACCCACACACTGCACAAAGGCACAGGTGCCTGCATGGTAACAGCAACACACTCGATTCCCTCTCCCCACACCTCTTGCACATTCTGTTATCCTGCGCTTCACACGCTAACGTACGCCTGCCTTCAATTTCTTCGTCTTCTTCCGCCGCTGCGCCGTGGTCACTGCTACCGCAGCAAGATTCTGCGTCTTCCTCCACCGCCGCTCCGATAACGTTTCCGCCTGCAGAAAGGCGCTCATCGCCTACGTGAGCCAACACTTGTTCCAAGTTGTTACGTAGGGAATTGGCAGTTGCTTCGTTTGTTAGTGCCAAATCCCTCCATAACTGATTTTCAACGTACAGACTTTTGACTTTTTCTTGTAAAACGAAATTTATTTTCCCCATTCTTTGAATCTGTTCATCTTTTTCTTTTAGTTTCTTTGTCACACCTTCATTAATGGCAGCCACTAAAACTCTCGCTTGCTGCTTCTGTCTTTCTTCTAGTTCCAACCTTATTTTCTTAGTCTGTAAATCACCACGAAAAAAAAATCTCATTAGCCAAAAAATTCAAATAAACCAAATTCAGATTCAAAATAAACAGAAAAAGCCAATAGAGTCGAAATTTTTCAGTAGACTTACATGGTGTGAAATGATACGGTCGATATCCAACTGGTACTGTTGAAGCAGTGGTAAAACGTCATCTCCAACAAACGATGTAGTAATATTATTACAAGTATTAAACTGATTAAACGAATCCCTTGATCGCTTTCTCGTAGCCGTAGCGTTAACGTCGTTGGCAATGGCAGTTGGGGGAAGGTTGAAAGTGAGGCCACTGTCGGTGTTAACGGACGTTTTGGGCTGAACTGAATCGCACATAAGGCTGTGATGAAACGGCAAGAAACTACAATTCTCTATCGTAGGCAAAGGCAAAGCAGAAGCCATCTGGGTATTGTACGAAAACCCATTTACTTGATTCGAGAAAATTTGTTGCTGTTGTGAAGGAAAAAGATTGATATGCTTAGCTTCAACTGCCATGGAAAAAACTTAAGCGTCTGTTAAATTTTGTGATTCTTGTTTTGGTGGTGACTGCTTTTGATGTTTTTGGTTTTGATTAGAGAAAGAGAGAGGAGTGAGAGACCATATATGTAGATTTGGAGTTGGAGGTGGCGACTAGAGAGAAATGAATGGGGCTTTTGCCTTTATTTATGCGTTCAGTTTTGTGGATAGAGAGAGAAACGTGGTAGGGAAAGTCAATAAAGAATTTTAGAGAGAGAAAAAGTCTTCGACCCAATTAAAAAGGCTTTGAAATTTGTAAAAGTATGGGATGGATGAGATTTTACATATTTATCATCTCTTACTAAGTTAGATATTCATATTCATTATTTTCTTTTTATGCAATGTCGCGTTCTATGGAACAAAAAGTTTTAGGAAAATAATTTTTTTGCACATATTAGGCCATCTACAACCCTAACATTAAATTTCACACAAAAATAATATAATATCAAATTTATTCCAGCCATTACACTATTTTTTACCTAATTCTTCTCTCTCTTTTATATTATTATCTTCTATTTACTTTTTATTTTTTATTTTCTTCAAATTAATACTATCTTTTTTCTTTTTTTCATATTCATTATATATAATTCACATTCACCATTTATATAATTATTTATTACAAAATTATATTTGCATTTTTTATTTTTAAATAATGGTTATATTTTTTTATATATAATTATAATAATAATAAAATTAACTTATAATTTTATATAAATATAATATATACAAAAATTAATATATCATAAAACAGGATATAAAATTAAAATTATAAAGATCTTAATATAAAAATTAATTATATACACAATATATGATAAATTAAAAATTTAAAAATAAAAAAATTAAATAGAATATTAATAAACTAAATTTGGAGTGATGAATAGTGTTGGTGCAACACTATTCATGCTCTATAATAATGCAAGAATTAGTATTGTATTAGAGCAAAAGAATACCATTTTTTGCACCAAATTTGAATTCGGTACAAGAAATAATACAGCCTTGGAGATGGTCATAAAAATATTTTCCAAAATTTGACCATGGGTATCATAACATTTAGGTACTACTAAGGTTATGCCATAGTAAATAAAATAAACATAATTTTAAAGAATGTTATTACTTTTTAAATAGAGTACCAAACATGTGATCTAAACTGGATTACAGAAAAACAATTATATTATTATTTATTTAAACAAGTTCTTGAAATTATAAAAGTATGCCTAAATAAATATAGTGTTATAAAATAATAAAAGAACAAGCGCAATATTGCAGAGAAAGAGAGAGAGGAAATTCTTATTGAATTTTGGGATGATTTACAATGGGGTAAGACTCCTCTATTTATAGGAGAAAAATGACTTAGTCACAAAGTAAAACTCTCTACAAGATAGACATTCACTTCAAATAGAATTTTATTCTTAACACTCCCTTTGAATGTCTACTCAATAAGTAATGTGCCTCATTAAAACCTTAACTAAAATAAAATCCAACGGGAAAAAAAAATCCAGTAAAGGAAAAAGAGTACACATATCTAATAATACGCCTTTTGGTTGCCTCGTTAAAAACCTTGCAAGGAAAACCCAGTGGGACAAAACCTTGTAAGGGAAAAAGAGTGCAACGCGTATTAACTCCCCCTGATGAGAGCATCAATTCACATCCTTAAGCCTTCGCATCCCGATCTTATGTACTAGCTTCTTGAAGGTTGACGTCGGCAGAGATTTTGTGAACAAATCAGCCATATTATCACTTGAACGAATCTGTTTCACATTAATATCACCATTCTTTTGAAGATCATGTGTGAAAAATAACTTTGGTGAAATGTGCTTTGTCCTATCTCCTTTTATGAATCTTCCCTTCAATTGAGCTATGCATGCTGCATTATCTTCATACAAAATAGTGGGTAACTTGTCACATCTCACACCACATTTGTCTCGAATAAGATGTATTATAGACCTCAACCACATACGCTCTCGACTTGCTTCATGAATAGCAATTATCTCAGCATGATTAGATGAAGTAGCCACAATTGATTGCTTAGTCGATCGCCAAGATATGGCAGTGCCTCCACAGGTAAACACATAACCTGTTTGAGATCGAGCCTTGTGTGGGTCAGATAAATACCCAGCATCAGCATAACCAACAAGATCGGGACTGCAATTATTTCCATAAAATAAGCCCATATCGGTAGTCCCTTTTAGATACCGCAATATGTGTTTGATTCCATTCCAATGTCTCCTTGTAGGAGCAGAGCTATATCTTGCTAAGACATTAACTGAAAAGGTTATGTCAGGCCTTGTAGTATTGGCAAGATATATTAGTGCACCGATTGCACTAAGATATGGTACTTCAGGACCAAGTAGCTCTTCATTCTCTTCTTGAGGTCGGAATGGATCCTTATTCACATCAAGTGATCGAACAACCATCGGAGTACTTAATGGATGTGCTCCATCCATGTAAAACCGTTTCTGTACCTTTTCTATGTAGGTAGATTGATGAACAAAAATTCCGTTTGCCAAATGTTCAATTTGCAAACCAAGACATAATTTTGTCTTTCCGAGATCTTTCATCTCGAATTCCTTCTTTAAATAATCAATTGCCTTTTGGAGTTCTATAGGAGTTCCAATAAGGTTTATGTCATCAACATATACGGCAAGTACAACAAATTCCGATGTTGTTTTCTTTATAAAAACACATGGGCAAATGGCATCATTTATATAGCCTTCCTTTAATAAATACTCACTAAGACGATTATACCACATTCGTCCTGATTGCTTTAGACCATACAAAGATCTTTGCAATTTGATTGAAAATATTTCCCGGGATTTTGAATTATTTGCATTAGGCATTTTGAATCCCTTGGGAATTTTCATGTATATCTCATTATCAAGTGAGCCATAAAGGTAGGCGGTAACCACATCCATTAAATGCATGTCAAGCTTTTCATGGACAGCAAAACTAATTAGATAACGGAACGTTATAGCATCCATAAAGGGTGAATATGTCTCTTCTTAATCGACACCAGGCCTTTGTGAAAATCCTTGTGCAACAAGGCGTGCCTTATATCTTTGTACCTCGTTTTTCTCATTTCTCTTGCGTACAAAGACCCATTTATAGCCAACAGGCTTAACACCATTAGGTGTTTGGACTACGGGCCCAAAAACTTCACGTTTTGCAAGTGAATTCAATTCTGATTGGATTGCTTCTTATCATTTTGGCCAATCAATTCTTTGTCGACATTCTCCAACAGATTGAAGTTCAAGATCCTCACTTTCTTGCATAATGATGGATGCAATATTATATGCAAAGACATAATCCACCACTATATCCACTCGATTCAAATTTATCTCAATATCGATTAGATTTATTGATAGTTCCTTATTTTCTTGAGTTTCGGGCTCTGTGGATACCTCATGAATCTCAGAATTTATTAAATCGTGGATTTCTTCATGAGATTCTTTTGTAGTGTCATTTTGATCATTTATTTTCCTTTTTCTAGGATTTCGATCTTTGGAACCTAATGGTCTGCCACGTTTCAGGCGTGCTTTTGACTCATTAGCTATGACACTAGAAGATTGTCCAATAGGGACATTAATACGGATTGGAACATTCTCCGCAGAGATATGTGATTTTGTTATCCTTTTCATATCCGTAAATGCATCTGGCATTTGATTTGCTATTCTCTGCAAATGAATAATCTTTCGTACCTCTTTTTCACAAATAAAGGCACGTGGATCAAGATGAGATAATGATAGATTTTTTCACAAAATTTTCCGTTTGGTTTCACCAACTTCTCCCTCTAATTTTGGGAAAAAAGTCTCATCGAATCGACAGTCTGCAAATAGTGTAGTAAATAAATCCACCGTCAATGGTTCGAGGTAGCGAATAATGGAGGGCAATTAAAACCCAACATATATTCTTAACCTTCTTTGCGGACCCATTTTGGTGCGATATGGTGGTGATACAGGCACATATACCGCGCATCTAAAAATTCTTAAATGGGGTATATTAGGTTCATGACCCAAAACTAATTGCAACGGGGAATATTTATGATAATTTGTCGGTTTGAGACGAACTAGCATTGCTGCATGCAAAATGGCGTGACCCCAAACAGAAGTCGGCAGCCTCGTTTTCATGAGTAACGGTCTTGCTATCTATTGCAAACTTTTAATTAAAGACTCTGCAAGACCATTTTGAGTGTGAACATGAGCTACTTGATGTTCCACTTTTATCCCAATTGATAAACAATAATCATTAAATGCTTGGGATGAAAACTCAGCAGCCTTATCAAGTCTAATAGACTTAATTGGATTATCAGAAAATTGTGCCCGTAATCGAATTATTTGTGCCATTAATTTTGCAAACACGAGGTTGCGAGATGACAATAGGCACACATGGGACCATCTAGAATATGCGTCTATTAAGACCATAAAATATCTAAAAGACCTGCTAAGTGGGTGAATAGGTCCACAAATGTCCCCTTGTATACGTTCCAAAAACGCAGGGGACTCAATTCCATCCTTTGTTTGTGATGGTCTAATAATTAACTTGCCTTGATAACAAGAAGTGCAAGAAAATTCATCATTTAAAAGAATCTTTAAATTCTTTAATGGATGCCCATTTGAGTTTTCTATAATTCGTCTTATCATCATTGATCCAGGATGTCCCAATCGATGATGCCAAAGTACAAAAGTATTGGAATCAGTAACCTTTTGGTTTACAATAGAATGTGCCTCAATTGCACTAATTCT
>MU698011.1:1193-21669 GCA_026770625.1 Nicotiana glauca
ACCGGTGACTTGGGACACCATTATATTCTCAAGTGGCGACTCTGAAAAACTTAAATAACTAATCCCGTTCCGACTGTCCTTAAATTGGAAAAACTCCTCTACGCCCTCGCGGGTAAAGTAGTATATATAAAAAAGGAGGTGTGACAGTGCTTACACCCAAATACAAGATTGAGTCATAGTGCAGTGTGGAAGATCCAGCCCTCAAGTGTCTAAGTTCAGAGGGAGCTCAAGGTCCCAGGCAAGGCTCACAGGAGGGGGGCAGAACTTAGAAACTAGGAATGAGTGTAAGTGCAGAGAAGGGATTCTGGGTAAAAGCAAGGATATGCTGGTGGTCTTACCTAGCAATTGGAAGTGTTGTCACACCCCAACCAGCTTGTTAACCATATTATTTAGGGGTTAGGATCCCCTAAGGGATCAAGTCCTAACATGAGCAACAATTTGGATGTTGCCATGTTCTAAAATTCAACTTAAATACATGGAACGGGATAGGGGTGCAGGGATCCACAGTAGAAACATATGCAAAGAAGTTGACATGCTAATTAACATTAAACATAGGCCATAAAGTAGACATGGGTGTAGAAGCTGTAAAGCAAATACATTGGGATGAGGCTGAAAACCAAACTAGAACATACCAGTTTCAGGGAAACAAAAGAAAAAAGCAGTAATCTTGTGAAGCCAAAGTGCAAGCAAGCAGTCAGAACACTATGATTTTAGAAGAGAACTATGAGATTGAGTAGTGTAAAAGTGTTGAATTGAGAGAGTGTGATTGAAAGTTGGTCGTATTAACTATGTATAATGTGTTAAAGAACGTCTTGTATTTATAGTGTAGAAAGCAAGCAGAAATAGGTAGTAGAATAATTTAAAAAATCAATTACAAAAGGTTTCCCTTTGATTAAGGGATTCTGATTTCAAACGGGTAAAATAATTAAGGCAAGAAGTTGATCAAACACTTTTCTAAAGCAGTACAAGAAGGGTAAATACACAGAGATATATTTAAGGGTAAATGTCAGTTCATGAGCAATGCAATAGATAGAAAGTATTGGGTTTGAACGGAGAAGAGGTATTTTCTGTGTTAAGGGTGGCAAAGGAAGTGGTTAGTCAATGAACAAGCAAGGTCTTCGAATGGAAATCAGTTATCATGGCAAGTGAAGGAGCAGCAAACCTCAAGGCCAAGGTCAGTGGTTTAAGTCAAGAAAGAACATCATACACACGAAGTGGGGGCAATGGACGTACTTTGGGATTCTTGTAAGACACAAAGGTTAGGGTAGATGCCAGTTCATGAGCAATGCAACAAATAGAGGATATTGGGTCTAAACGGAGAAAAGGTATTCTCATTGATACGGATGACAGAGAAAGTGGTTAGTCAATAAACAGGCAAGGTCTTCGAGTGGAAATCAGTTATCATGGAAGTGAAGGAGCAATCGCCCTCAAAGTTGAAGGCCACAAACCAACCACCATATTTTTAAACTGACAAGATTTTTCTTAATTGAAACTGGGGCAGAACATTTTCTTTGTTTTTGTCTATTTTGTGGAAATCAGGTACCCGCTTGGAGAACAGGGAGAAGCAATTCAAGTTTCAGCAATAAGGCACCCACCTGGATAGCAAGGGAATACAGTTCAAGTTTCAGCAATCAGGCATCCACCTGGAGAGCAAGGGAATGCAATTCAAGTTTTAGAAATCAGGCACCCACTGGAGAGCAAGGGAATGCAATTCAAGTTTCAGCAATCAGGCGCCCACCTAGAGAGCAAGGGAGTACAGTTCAAGTTTCAGCTTTCAAGTTCTTATTGATATTTGGTAACATGATTCAGTTTACACTCACATATGTGCCCAGCTACCAAACTGAGGCAGAAATGTTTCTTGTTTTTGTCTATTTTATTGAAATCAGGCGCACACCTGAAGAGCAAGGAAATACAATTCAAGTTCAGCAGTCAGGAACCCACCTGGAGAGCACGGGAATACATTTCAAGTTCATCCATCAGGCACCCACCTGGAGAGCACGAGAACACATTCAAGTTCAGCAATCAGGCGCCTACCTGGAGAGCACGGGAATACATTCAAATTCAGCAGTCAGGCGCCCACCTGGAGAGCACTGGAATACATTCAAGTTCAGCAGTCAGGCACCCACCTGGAGAGCACAAGAATACATTCAAGTTCAGCAGTCAGGCGTTCACCTGGAGAGCACGGGAATATAATTCAAGTTCAACAGTCAGGCGTCCACCTGGAGAAAGGAAAAGTATCTCAAAGTACAATTCAAGTTTAGTAGTCAAGCGTCCACCTGGAGAAAGGGAAAGCATCTCAAAATACAGTTCAAGTTCAGCAGTCAGGCGTCCACCTGGAGAAAGGGAAAGCATCTCAAAGTACAATTCGAGTCGGCAACAAAGGGATTTCAATGGGAGAATACAAGTCAACAAGACAACAAGAACCACAAGAGCAAGTTTAAAGATATAGATATGATTTTTATAATGCATAGATCATAGTCTAGTCTAGCTTCTTTTTATTTTGACATGGTGTAATAAGGGGTTCAGTAAGTAGTGCAGCAGCAGCAACAGTGAAATCACAGCTTCATGGTAGTCCCAGCTACCAAATATTTCTGAACTACACTGACCTGATTCCTTTTTAGCCAAGGATATGTAGGAAACCTCGAAAGCAGGGTGCTGTCAAATCTTTCAAAAAATGCTTCCCACGGAGTATTCAAACGAGCAAAAATCGCTCGTATCTGCTCACTTTATCTTTGCAAGAAAACTCTTCGTGTTTCCAAGCAAAGAGGGGCAGCTGTGAGCACGTGATTTTTGCCCTAGACGAATTACTCCCATAAATTCAAGCAAACAAATTTTCCCATTATTTGTAATTTCGTAGATTTTTATAGCATTGTTTGCTAATTGTTTGCATTTGTCCATGCACGTTTATTTTGTTTAATTGATGGAAAAATATAAAAAAAAATATATCGCATTTGCATTTAGAATTTAACTTTGCATTTTTTAATTAATTAGTAACTAATGGTTCTATAAAACGAGAAAATCACAAAAATAGTTATTCTATACTTTGAATTTTAATTTCGCATTTTGGTAGTTTTTCTTTTAATTTGATTTTTAATAATTTGTGATAATTATTATTTAGAGTTAATCAATTTTTTTAGGTTAATTTGGTTTTGTGATTGAACTTAGGATTTTATTTTAATTTTTGAAAAAGAGTAATTAAAAACAATTGATTTGAAAAGAAGAAAAGAAAAGGAAATGTAGAAGAAGTCTTTTGGCCTTATTAATTTTATTTCCCCCAAATCCAGCCCAAATTTCCCTCAAACCCGATCAGACCCGCCTCAATTTTTCCCAGAACCCGGTCCACCTCCACCCCAGGCCAAATGACTCCGTTTAATTCAAATCGGATCTGAGTCGTCGATGTTTGTTGATCCAACGGCTCAAAAGTGGGTATCACTTAATATATATATATATATATATATATATATATATATATATATATATATATATATATATATATATATATATATATATATATATATATATATATGTTTGAATAAGCCTCCCCCCTCCATTCATCATCTCCACGCTTGGAAACCCAAACCATAGCGACGCCGACACCCTTCCCCACCGCATCGGAGCCCGGCGGCGCCTCATCCGATCTCAACCAAAACTACACCACAGACCCACCTTGACCCTCTTTTCCCAAATCTCAAACCAGCTTCCCTCGAATATTCCTGGAGCCCTTCGAATCCTAAATCTAAAAGCAGAACCTTAAAATTTCGAAAGATGCAAATCAGCTAATGGATGAAGATTTGAGTTTGAATTGGACTTTAGTCGTGTGTTTTCATCGAGAACACACGATTAAAGTTTATTTGGATCCAAAATCGGATACAAAAGGTTGTTCAAGGATTTCTTGTTCGTCTGATTCGGACAGCTATGGTCAGTATTTCCTTCTCTTCATTTTCGCTTCCCTATCCTTTTCTATTTTTCTTCTTTTCCTTTGTTTCCTCAAAGTAGCTTCTGCATGTGGTTTTACTCCAGGTTCATCTTTAATTAGTATTTTTCTTTAAGTTTGTTTGGGTTCGTTAGTTTAGTTTATTTTTATTCTTTATTCATTCTTGGGCCATAGAGGGCATTGGGTTCAGAAATTCGTTTGAGTCCGAGTATTTTTCTTCTACTATTACATGTTCTGCTTTTATTTCTTTTATTGATTTTCTGAAGTGGAATCGGGTCCAAAGGGAGGGGATTAGTCCAAGTTGTTGAATTGAAACATTGGGTCAATATGACCCATACGCATTTGGTTTCTATGGTAATTTTTAGGGGTTTTAAGGGGCAATTTGGGTAGCCTATCTTAGGGAATTTGGGGTAACAACCTTAGGAAACTTCTAGGAAAAGGGGGGTTTGGTACTATTTCGAATTTCTGAAAATTACCTAAGGTTTTCTAAGCTAAAATCAGAATTTAAAAGGGGTCTAAGTGCAAATTTGTTTCTCATTAAGTTTCCCTATTGCCTTGCTTATAAAGGAACTCTAACTTGGCGTTCAATGGAGAGAATTAGAGATAAGAATTTCAGGAAAAAAAATACCAAACGGCTACAATTTACTGTTTCATTGATCTCCTTTGCTCTGATTTTCAAATTTCCAATTTGTTGGATCAATCTTTGGTTCATTTGAGTGTTTGAGATGGATTGAATTTGGTTTTAAGTTGGGTGTGAAGTTTGTTGAACAAGTTAATGTTCTACTGGTTTCTGGGTTGATTTCAGTACTTGGTTGTTTGAATCTGAGGCTTATTTTCTACTACTGTTGTTGCTGAGCCTGCTGAATCTCATTTCTTCTTTGTTTCTTCTCTTTTCCCAGGTATATTTTGATCCTTATGGACATTACTTGAGTGTAACGTGCAAACATGAATCTGGGAATGTAACGATGGTTGATTATCTGCTATTAGATCTTCTCTTCCTTTTAATCCTCATGTTCTAATTCCTAGTTGATAAATTCTATCTAGCCATATATCTGTGCACTTATATAATTGCCTAGCAGCATATGGGCTGTTAGTGAGGTTTATTTTAAAGGGATGTAATCAACTTGTATCTAGTAAGGATTCATTGTGCTTTCCCACTTTGTAGTTAAATGTTTGGCTTGTAATAAGTGAACTCTCTTTATAATACCTGAATTTAGCTTTCCATAAGAGCTTGAGGAACTCAGTGAATCACTTTTAATTGCTTTGTGTTTAGCTTTTGTTAATAGTGCATCTCTGGTATTGGGATCCTTAACCACAATTGAATGTTATAGCATAGTGCAGTAGTTGTGCAAATGGGAATTCGATTTCTTCCTTAGAGAATCAAGTTTAATGTGCTTAGAATAAAAGAAAACATGCATTGATTTATTTTGAGGAGTATGTGATTGACTTTGGCCTAAAAGTATTTTGAGAATTGGGAGTGCTTTATCAACTTGAGCTGAACATCTAATACGACTATCTAGTTAGTATTTTCAGTAGCTATAACTTTTGTTCTATTAATGATTATCATATGAATGTTGTTAAAAATGGCTTCCCGCTGAATCCCAATCAGTGTTTGAACGTTAGTAAACTATAGGTTTAATTGTGCGATTGTTCAATATTAGGCTTGGGGATTTGTAAGGTTTAAATTTGAGCGTTTTCTGTTGTTGTTCGAGTTTGACCCCCCGACCCCTTTGCACTTGATCTGAGCGTGCCTCATCTGAAATGGGCCTACTTCGAGCCCCAAAGTTTGCAATGTTTCTTTTTTGGTTTAATTCTAATTTGGCACGCATTGTTGCATCTAACTGATTTCAGCTGTTATGGAGGCTCGATGCGTGAGCCTTTGCACATTCTACTTGTGCCTGCCCCAGCGAATTGGGCTCTTTGAGTGGGTTTAAACATTCCTTTAAAATAAAGTAGTGCCTTCATTTATCCTTCAACAAATACTTTAAGCAATAGTTGAGTAATTAGAAGTCTTGCAGATTTCTTTAAGCGGTTAATGGTTTTAAAATTGAGGTGTGCCATATTAAACAGGAATAATTTATGGCCCTCATGTACTGGTTTAGAAAACGCTTTAATTAGAATAAATTGAGGTGCGCTATGCCTAACAAAAATGAAAATCGCATGGCCCTCGTTTAATTAATTTTGATTCAATCTTTAGAATTCGAGGTGTGCCATTTAGTGAAATTTCCATGGCCCTCGCAAAGTTGCAAACGCGTAGCTGCTTTAGGCGCGTCATTTTAATAACTTACCTTCCCAAACTCGGGTGCGTATTTATGTGATCCAAATCCAAATCCTAACAATGTTATATAAAATGTGTTGCAGACATTGGGTGCATTTATGTGACGTGGTTCAAGACATATTTTAAATGACGTTGCAACCTCTTCTTAAAAATGGTTAAAAGCGGTTTAAAGTTTAAAATTGCACATAGGTTAAAACATGTTTAAAATCAAATAATTGAGCCGATTATAATAGTTGAGCGACCTTGCTAGAACCACGAAACTAGGGAATGCCTAACACCTTCTTCTGGGTTAACAAAATTCCTTACCCGGATTTTTGGTGTGCGGACTGTGATACAGAGTCAATCTTTTCCTCGATTCGGGATTGGAACCAGTGACTTGGAACACCATAAATCTCCCAAGTGGTGACTTTGAATCTTTTAATAAATGATCCCATTTCGATTGTCACTTCAAGTTAGAAATAACTCCCTTATACCCTTCTCCCGGGGGTGTAGGTAAAAAGGAGGTGTGACAAACAGTAAACAAGACCCTGATGAGGCGTACGAGTAAAGAGACATGGCTTACATAAGAATGATAGCCAAAAACAGCAAGCAGCACGGTATTACAACAAAAAGGCCAAAGTTCGACCACTCAAAGTCAGGGACTATGTACTCAAAGCCAAAACACAGGCGATCAAAGACCCAAGAGAAGGTAAACTAGGAAGAAATTGGGACGGACCATACAAAATCATGGCAGTAGCAAACAAAGGATGATTCCATCTAGAAACAATGGAGGGAAAGCTACTACCAAACAATTGTAACGTCGCCCACCTCAAATACTTAAACTTCTAAGAACGGACGCCCTACAAGTTATACTCTTTTTCCCTGAATCGGGTTTTATCGGGGAAGTTTTTAATAAGGCGACGAAGAGGAAGTCTCAAAGTTCGAGCATAATTCATCGCCTCGTCTATCGACTACTTCTCCAGGATGAACGATGAAGGGACTAGGTAGACTAGAACTTCTCCAATGTATGAATGAAACAAGCAGAAACATGTAATATTCTCCAATGAATGAAATAAACAAAACAACATCTTTGCACAACTCCACCAAGTCATTTTACACTTCACATTCGACCTCGCTCAAATTACTCTACATTCAATCTTGCTCAAATTACTCTACATTCGACATCGCTCGAATTACTCTACATTCGACCTCGCCTGAATTACTCTACATTCGACCTCGCCCGAATTGCTCTACATTCGACCTCGCCCGAACTGCTCTACATTCGACCTCGCCCGAATTGCTCCACATTTGGCCTCGCTCGAATTGCTTTACATTCGACCTCGCCTGAATTAATCTACATTCAGCCTCACTCAAATTACCGGCCTCGCTTGAATTACTTTACATTCATCCTCGCTCAAAATACTTTACGTTTGACTACGCCAAAACACTACGTGCAAACGGCCAAAAAGTCAGGGACTTCCCCGCATAGCAAAAAAAAAAGTAAACGGGAATACGGAAATACATTACATTAGACCTCGCTCGAATTGCTTTACATTCGACCTCACCAGATTACTCTACATTTAACCTCGCTCTAATTACTTTACATTTGGCCTCGCTCTAATTACTCTACATTCGAGCTCACTCGAATTACGTTACATCCGGCCTCGCTCTAATCACATTACGTTTGACTATGCTAAAACACTACGTGCAAATAGCCCAAAAGTCAGGTACTTCCCCACATAGAAAAAAAGGAAAAAGAAAAAAGAGAACGAGAATCCGGAAATACATAGCAAAAAGGCGATCGTTCCATTTCAATTGTTGAATTACAACCTTTTACAAAGGGCTCGAGAACGCCCTCACAAAATTAGCAAAGACAAAAAAAACTAAGTACAAAAACTTCACGCCATATCATCACCAGCAGCATACTCATCATCATACCAAGGATTAGAGGCAAGCCCATCCGCGGCATCATCACCATCATCGTCACAAGGTATACCAGGGTCGTAACCATAAGCCTCACGAGTGGCACGTGCCTTGATGCCCTAAAGGTTCATCTCGGAGACCTTCCTGGTATCCTGCAAAGATTTATATACGTCAAGTTGAGCCTCGTCATGGACCCAAATTTTTCATACAACTCCTACGACACGCTGGGATTGGCAGAAGTACGAGATGTAGACGGTTGTGCCTGGACCTGCAAACATGGAGAGAGTCATCTAGGGATGCCACTTCAGACACATCGGCCATTCTGCCGTTCTCAGCCCGACCCAATTCTTTGATATTGGCACTCAACTCATCTCTCAGATCGATAACCCTTGCCTCCATTTGCCCGAGTTCAACCGTTAAATATGCCACCTGCGCCTGAAGGTCAGCGTTCTCAGCCATATCATCCCCTTACTCACCTCGAGCTCATCCTCCTTGGCCTTTAGCGCTGCCTCAAGCTCGTTGCACCTACTGATGGCCCTCAAAAGCTCATTGTCCCTCTCCCTCAGCTCTTCATCTTTCTTTGTCAGCTCATCATCCTTCTATTTGAGCCCATCACAAAGCGACTGAAACTCGATATCCTGGCTGAGAAAGTCAGCCAACATTCGGTGCTTGGTACAGTACTCCTTGTACTTGGAGGTCATCTTCTTAAAAATGTCCGTCCTCCGCTCCTCTCGCTGGTCGTGCTCAATCCTCATAATGAGAGTCTGACATGCAAAAAAAAGAGTTCTGTGTAAGCATATTACACATACGAAACAAAATTAACCTAACATGGAAAATCACTTACTCGCAAGGCCATGCAAGATATACCTAACAATATATCCGCATCTTTCATCGTCTATAGAGTCGTATTCTCAGAAGCACCGTCCGTTCTAAGTTGGCCAAGAGGTCGTACTCCACGAGAATAACTATATTCTGATTAGGACCCTCTGTCCTTATCTCCACACAAGTTGTCCTCTCCATGAAGGTCCGTAATTCCTTAGGGTCGATGTCGGAGCCAAAGTCATCGTCCTCCGCAGGGACAGCTCTACTTCCCCCCGCCGCTAATGATGAGCCACATTCTGTGGCTTGTGTAAGCTCTCTGCTACGATGAACCCCCTCAACCCCACAAGGTCTCCTCTCCACGACGACACCCGCCGTAGAAACGGCCACGATGTCTGGTGTAAGCTCAAATTCCTCTTCTAAAGCAATGAATCTTCCCAGCTCAACGTCAACGACAATGGCCTTCACGGTCTTCACCCCTCATCTTTTCCTGGATGATGTCTCTTCACCGTTAGATGGATCGTCTACAAGGTGAAATATAGTCTTAGAAGATATCTCATCCCGCACAAAAATATTTTGAGAGGCAAAGTCTCTCATTGGCGGAACTTGAGTCCGACCTCCTTGAGCAGACTCAGCTAAAGCAAATTGCATTACGGCCGACGCGATAGCTTGGAGAAATGCAGGCACTGGAGCTTTCTCTTTTTTGGAGACTCGTCGACCTGGCACCAAAAGAAGGTCACATCAAAAAGAGATAGTGAATAGAAATAAGTTGGAAGGTGGAAATAACACTTACTGGACGGGGTCTAGGGTTCAAAGAGCTTATGAAAGGATGCCCGGTCTCTAATTTGACAATGACATTCCCACCATCATTCTTCTTTCTGATACAAAATTGCTCGTAACTAACATAATATTTTAATAATCTATTGCTAATTTCTTTTTTGTTTTTAGTAATGGTAAAAGCTGACCCAAACATCACTATTATTTAAAAAAGAAATTACCCAAATTTTCATAATCGGGAAGTTGGGGAACACGTTAGGACAGAAGCTTATATCACTAACTAAAAATAATTGGAGAACAAGATTGTAATGCAATAGGGCCAAATATGAGATAATATGCAGACCCACCATTTTATGAAATGACTCTCTAACTTAAAACAAAATGTCTGAAAAAGGTGGCAAACTCCAGGTATTTGATCTCATCCTATTACCACCAAACTCATGTCCCAGGTATGTGTGACACAATAAGAAATAGTACACATGCAATGTTATCTTCTAGAAAATATTTGATCTTGTTTTTTTTTTAATTGTTCGAAAGGATATGTTGTTGAAAGAGCTAAATTTTCATATTAAATGCCATATGAAACCCGACATCCAACATTACTTATAATAACTATTTATTTTAGTATATTATTTCTACTTGAGCGAACAAAATAAGGAAAATTTTCAAAAAAAGAAAAGAAACAATCAAATAAGGTCTATTTAATCTTGTGGACTAAAAAAACTAGGTATGAATAGCGGTTAGTTTTTTATTATTCAAAAAAATAAAACCAACTTGATACGACTTTGACCACGAGGAGGTTTTTTCCGATTTAGGTGGAATTGTGGAAAATGACTAGCCAAAATACATAAACAATTAAAATAAGGCAATCTCTCAACAAATAATTGATAATGGAATTTATATACTCTAATACTATGAAGGAAAATTTTCACATATCAACAATTAGGATCCCTACTTTCCAATTTTATAGCTCATATTTCAATTTACAACTAACTAGCCCAAAAATAATAGGCTAAGATTCAACATCCAACTTCAATAAATTATTTAATTTTTAAAAAAAGATTGCTCAAGCTTTTAAGTTAATTTTCGAATCAGCAACTATAATTCAAATATTAGTTTAGCAAACCAAATCTATTTAAATGGTGAAAATTAGATTTTTAACAAGTTTAAATATGTGGGATAAGATTTCGAATTTGATTTTGTGAGAAATTTAGAGTGGGTGTTATTTAGAATTGTTAGAAATAGTATAAGAAAGTTGTATATAAAATTTAAAGTCATTTAATGGAGATTTGGACTGGTTTTGAACAAGAATTGCAACTGAAAATGCTGGAAGAAGTTCGCCTACATACGCTTGTATAAAAGTGTATAATAGTGTATAAGATGTGTTTATACACTCATATACACTATTATACAAGATTATATATAATAGGGATGTACAAAGAAAACCGACAAACTGCACCAACCTAATAATCCGAGTCAAACCGAGAAAAAAAATCCGACTATGGGTTGGTTTGATTTGGTTTGGTGTTGGAAAAAAAAAAACCCGACCATAATTGGTTTGGTTTGGTTTTAAGTAAAGAAAGTCAAACAGAAACCAAACCAACCCGACATTACATATATAGAAATTATAGATATATTTAATATATAAATATACTTATTGTGATGTAATTTATAAATATTTCAAGATTTCATAATTTTATTTTTTGAGGTATTATTTCAAGGTTGGACTTAGAACTTTTGAATGTTCCAATAAGTTTTATAGCCATTAACATTAGTAAATTAAATAGTGCTAACAAAAGCCCAAACCAAAATCAAATCAATATTAATGCTAACAAAAGACATTTAATTCAATATTACGAACGAGAATGTATTGAATATCTATGTTTTGTTTTGCAATAATTTAGATAAAAATGCATAACCTATTTTTATTTTTTCTTTAGCATTTAGTCATGTATTTAATACTCCCTTATTTTAGCATGATTTAGTAATCTTAGATTATGTTTATTTTTATTATGGCTTTTTAATTAGCAATATTTATATTACATAATTTTTTTGTCTTTATTGTTAAATATTGTAGGATAATGCCATGACATATCATATTTTGTATTATTTTCTTGGAAAATACTTTATATAGTTGTATCTTACTATGACTAAAGAAATATTTTGAGCATAATTTATATGTTTTGTTCTACGAAAATTTTACGGGAAAAAAACCCGAATAACCCGAAAACCCGAGAAAAATCGAGAGTGAAAACCCCGAGTTTTATTGGTTTGGTTTGGTCTCTAGATTTAATAATCCGACACAATTGATTTGGTTTGGTAATTGTAAAATCCGAACCAACCCGACCTATGTACACCCCTAATATATAATTATACACAAAGATTTGACTGCGTAATTCTTCCTTGTAGAGAGGACTTGTAGCATAAAATTCTTTTACACGATCAATCTATATATTAACTACTAATAATGAAGCTAATTAAATAAATTCAAAGGCTAGTGTGAAAGCAAATGGTGGGACTAGAACTTTAGAAGCGTAGATAAGAATAGTAAGCATTAGAAAATTTGAATAAACAATTAGTGTGGTTAGCGTAGGTCAGTGTGTTTTGTTATCTTCTTTTTTATGAAGATATTGTGGAGATCTCAGAACCCTAACTAACGTATCTTCTTCCATTAGAATACCCAAAAGAGGAAAAGCCATAGGTTTAGTTCAATGGATAATTATCTTTGGGAGATCTTCACTAGTAAACAAAATATTGAACAAGATCATGATCATCATCACCAGCTACTTCAGATTCCTAATTCCCAATTAAATGGATTTTGCCAACAAGACCAAATCCCTAATCAAGATCTCATAGGTGGTCCTCAAGAAATTTCTTCGGTCAACAGCAACAATAACTACGCCTCAGTCCCAACAACTATATCGTCAGTCAATAGAAGTAATCTTGATAATACTAACAAGGGGCTTATTAGAAGGCAAGAAAGTACTATAAGTATTAATGAAGATTCCAAGAAAGTTGTGCATAGAAATGTTGAAAGGCATAGAAGGCAAGAAATGGCAAATCTTCTTACTTCTCTTAGATCCCTTCTTCCCCTTGAGTTCATGAAGGTAATGATTCTTTCATTTTTCTCTCTTCATATTTCAGTACAATTAGAAGTTCTCATTCGTCCATTAGTATATATAAATACTGAACTTCAATATTTGTGAATGTTAACTTTATTATGTGAAATATCGAAGAAGGGGAGTTTTGGTATAACTGGTAAAGTTGTTGTCATGTGATCAGGAGATCACATGTTCGAATCATGGAAACATCTTCTTGCAGAAATATAGGGTAAAGCTGCGCACAATAGACCCTTGTGGTTTAGCACTTTTCCGGACCATATGCATAGCGGGAGCTTAGTACACTGGGATGCCCTTTGTTTTCATTTGTGAAATATTGAAGTTGAAAAGGAGTTTCATTAGTATTTTCTCAGAAATACTTGTTTGAGGAGTATTTCAAGCGAAATTTATGTACAAAATCAGCTCTCAAATACTATTTTTGTTTTCATTATCAACCAAATACTGTGTTAAAGTTTAGTCATAGTTATCGCCCTATTTCCTTCCTCTTTTCATGCAGATAGCCTTTCTCTATCTTTCTTTTTGTTGTTTTGGAAGGTATTATTGAGTAGATAGATTAAGAAGATTTACCTCACTACAACATTTTTGTGATTCATATACACTGTATGGATATAATGAATGTGGTTTAGTAAAAAAAAATTAAAATTCCATGGCTATTAGCCATAGAACATGTTAAGTTTGTAACTAATTTTTATCTAGCCATCTCTACAAACTTACCAATAAAGTTAGTGTGGCTAAAGTGTTTAGCTGCAAAACAAATTCATATTTAGCTACAATGTATTTTGCAACTGTATACGCATAATGTTGTATTACCTTTTAATTAAGGCTAGACAATAACATGGAGTGAATTTTGATTGCAAAATTTAGGGTAAACGTTCAGCATCAGATCACATGCAAATAGCTGTGAATTATATAAGGCATCTTCAGAAGAATATAAAAGAGTTAGACAATAGAAGAAAACGAATCAAGAATTCATTGGATAATTTGGGTGCTGAAAATGGAAGTTCTTCAACAAGTTATGTGCACAAGAATTATGTGACAGTAAACACATGTCAAGATGGTATGGAGATTTTGATTAATGTTAATAGTCATAAAGAGGAAATGTTTCCTTTGTCCAAAGTGCTAAGATGGCTACTCCAAGAAGAGCTAAATGTTGTTAGTTGTGTTAATTCAAAACAAGATGAATGGACTTTCATCAGGATTCAATGTCAGGTATGAAATATTAAATGCCACATATTGAGTAACCCAAGTATTATTGGTTTAGGGTTTTTATCCAAGTTTTTTCATTTATATAATTTCTCATGCATCTTATATGGCACACTTTCCTTTTAATGTGTTGCGAAAATAATGCAACTTTTATATATTTAAAAAACTTTTTAGTTTTAAACTTCTATTTCATCTTTTATAAGGTGCTCTTATCACCTAGAAACATTATCACATATTTAAGACCATAAATTTCAAGGGTAATTTTAGTACGTAGCAAATGTCTGAATTAGTTCACTCATTATGGGCCGTTACTTATAATTATCCTCTAAAATTTAACTTGTATATATTGATGGTATATAAAAAATATACACTACTAGATTTTTACCTGTTGTAGTAGGTGACTTGCCTTCTTTTCAAGATTGCAAATCTCACTTTAATTTGTTGGAATTGGATGCGTTGATATGTTTATCGGATAACCTAATAGTGTAAAAATTTCTTTACATTATCGAAATATATAAGTTAACTTGTATCCTTCGGGTGTTTATAAAAGAATATTTACATTGTCAATGTACAGAAATAGGAAGGGGAGCCTTGACGTAGCCGGTAAAGTTGTTGCCATGTGACCAGTAGGTCATCACGGGTTCGAGTCGTGAAAACAGTCTCTTGCAGAAATGCAGGGTAAGGTTGCGTACGACAGACCCTTGTGGTCCGGCCCTTCCTCAAACAACGCGCATATCGGGACCTTAAGTGCACCGGACTGCCAATATACATAAATAAACTCTTTTGTTTTAATCAAGAGAAATACCGACATGCATATAAAAAGATCTAATAAGTGAAAACATTATAAAGGAGGAGCATGCAGCCTTACCTGCTTATTATTATATCATTATAGGAATATTTACTATCAAATGAATGATGTTGCAGGTGAGTGATATATCAGGTATCAGTGCAGTTGGACTGCAAAAGAAACTGACTGATTTGATTAGTTAGCACAAGGAATCCATCAAAGCTTTGTGAGTTACGTAGTAACTAGAGCTTCTATATATATATGTGCGAAAAGTAAGTATGAATACAGTAGATATATATTTCAAAACTTACTCTTTAAATTCATGAACCATAACGTCTAAATTCTGAATTTGTTTGTCACTATGTTTAGATTTGCCAGCATAAAGACCGTCCTTAAGAATGTTACTGTATTTGAATATTGTTGTTGTAGTTATAAGGACTTAAGTTCGGTGCACTTGGAATTAATGGCAGTGGCATCTCTGGAGTTGCTTTGAAAATATATATATTGTAAAAGAGATTGCTCTTGGTGGGATTTTTTTTTTTTTTTTTTTGGGGGGGGAGGGTGTTGAAGAAGAATATATGAAGATAAAAGTAAGACACCTCGCTGGCTAATGTCGATGCTAGCTTGTAAAGTTATGTGATTGCATAAGATATGGTATGGTTAGGATATAGGAGAAACTTAAAATTATTTATGGCGGAGGGAGACCTACGCTATATCGAAAGGGGTTATCCATACCTATAAAGTTTGGAAAAATCTTTATGTACACGTATATATATCGTTAGAAAATAGTGATATATTATAGCAGTGGTCATCCATATACAAGGTAAATTTTGGTTAACTTCAAAAGTACACCCACACCTTTAAATCTTCTATTCACCTCTAATTATAGGATAGGATAAATGAATTGCAATGCTGTTAAAAGTTGTTCGGTATCTCTACCAGTGATAGCAACTATTTGGTGCAATAATCAAGAATTGCGTCCAAACTCTACCTTTATAAAATAAAAATAAAAAAATAAATAAGTACTGTTAACTGATATGTATCTTGTCATGTTTTTTTTTTTAAAAAAAAAATACATGTGTCTTATCATGTTTCATGTATTCACTATTGTCAATTGATCTTGATATATATCTTGTCAACTCTTAAATGGCATGCAGTCTAATAGGTTATTTTAATAAGTTTTGTTTTGTGTCTTATACAACTGACATTAGTTGTATGAGATTTCTTTTTGTCTCACAAAATTGTAGGCTCCAATTTTTTATTTCTGGGTCCACAAAATTATGAGATAAAAAGTTACCTTATACAACTAGTATAAATTGTATGAGACACAAAATAAAAAATTTCGGTTGTCAATCGATCTTGATATATTTCTTGTCGACTTTTAAATGGCATGCAGTCTAATAGGTTGTTTGGCCAAGCTGAGAATCAGCTTATTTTGAGAAATAACTTTCTTTTAAAATATTTTTTAATATATTTTCGATAAGAAGCAATTTGTGTTTGATTAATCATATCATATTATTGTCTGAAATATTGCATGAAGTGGTTACTTTTAGCAAATATTAAAATATGGAACAGGTATGATGTGCTTCTTTTTATTCTATTTTGTCAGTTTAAAGTCTAATCCTCAGTTATTTTTTCATTTTCTTTTTCTGTCTTGCTGTCTTTTTCTTAGTTATGTTATCTAACGGAAAATGACACCGTATATCCACTCTAAAAAATAGTTAAAAAAATATACTATATTTTTTGTATATATATATATATATATATATATATTATGTATGTTATATACAAAAATTATACAAATTTTATCGACTTTTTTGAATATCAAATATAAATAATTTCTGGTGCGGGCTGAAAGTTATAATACCCCACTTTTCTTCTTTAGGAGTTCTATTGTGATAAGCTATTCTGAGGAATGAACATAAAAATATTTCTCAAGGAGATTGCAGCTTGGAATATTATCCATCTGAACTTCTATGGATTCTCTTCGAACTTTTTTTATGTGTATGTTGAATTTATAAGAGAAACTGTCAAAGGAATTTAATATATTTTTTAAATTTGAGAATTATTAGTATAATTTAATGACTTTGAGGATGAAAATAAATTATTTAATAGTAAAAGGTTGGTAGATATTTCTTTTTATTTTTAAAACTAAACGAGCAAAGTAGATTAATTTCATTTTGCATTTTTTTATTTCATTCTTCTTATTTTATGAAAGCATTAATACAGAATACAAAATCGTATTTTAAATTAATACAGATATGCACGTAAAGTGATCAAGTTTTCTTGATCATTTTCTTTCTTTACATGTTTTTTATAAGAAAACTGAGAAAAAAATGTTTCACTTTTATAAATTTATTAGATTCGAAGACTAAAAAAGTATTTAACATTTTAGTTTGAAATATTATAATATTTGGATATTATAAAAAGTTAATGATTTAATTTAATGATATCTTTATTACCGCGCGAAGCGCGAACAAATTAACTAGTTTCCCAATAAATATTCCAAATTTTATTATGGGTTCCGATGTATGAGGTGCTCATTACTAGAAATCCGGTAAATACCAACCAAAAAAACCGACCAACTTTGATTGGTTATGGTCAATTACCGACCAAGCGCGGCCAAATACGCTTGGATGGTATTTTGATGGTCGTTTTAATATACTGACCAAAGTTGGTCGGAAATTAACGACCAACATTAGTCGGTAAATTAAATTAAAAAAAATATTGCAAAAATAACAGACCAAAGTTGGTCGGTTTTGTAAAAAAAAAAAAAAAAATTAAAATATTTTAAAAAACCGATCAACTTTGGTCGATTTTTGACTGACCAAAGTTTGTCGATTTTTCTTGATCGATTTTTGCCGAATTTCTAGTAGTGGCTGTTGGAGCATGTATATATCAATATTTTAGAATTCACAAGTGTAAGTTATACATAATTAATGTGGCAATTAATAGTCCCATTTTCAACACAAGAAATAACTCCTGTAAGAGATAGAAGGGCAGAGGTTACGTTTGGGGGAAAAGTAAGAGGAAAAGCCAAACATTGTTTGGATCAATTTGTATGGCTTTATAGTCTTCATTCGTGGGAAATCATTCATTCCCATTTGTTTTATTTTATTTTTGTCTTTTCTGCGGTGTCATTTGTATATTTACGGGGCATATCAAATCAAATATCTCGGCCGATATAATTAATTGTTTCAACTTAACTATCTTCGTCATGTTATTCGTTATCATCATCCTTACCATCCCCAATTAATCTTAACTTTTAGGGGATGACTTTGAACTTTAACCCTTCGTTAACAAGTCTTTTCAATGGATGCTTTCAAATTCAAAGCTCTTGAGCTTCTTTCTCAACATCATCGAAGTATCTATCAAAGTTAAGGCTATTGTAAAAATTTTGCTGGGTTCGTCAAAGAATTTATATTTTTTAAATGCGGTGGAGCATCAATTAGTTGTTGTGGTGAGAAAAATGTTCATATATACTCCCTCTATTCACTTTTACTTGGTACTTTTAAACTTTTCATGCCCCTTAAGAAATAATAAATGAAGTGCATAATTTACTGTGATATCCATATTAATTGATGCATATTTTATTGAATTTGAGAAAATAATTTGAAATTAGCAATAAATACTGTGGGTATAACAGGAAAAATATTATTAAAAAATTAAAAAATCATTGCAAACCTCCCCTATTTCTTTTCTATTGCAATTTTTGGATTATTATATGATAGATTTTTTAACTTTCCATATATAGAAAAGAAATAGAAAGAGATGGACTAGAAACGACATTTGTTATGTCAATAACATCAAAGGGATATTAAATGAATGGAACTGGGATATGAATGGAATATAATGAAATAAAGCCACTTTTGAGGTTCCCTCTAAAATGAGGCATATAAGGGAGCCATTACGAAGAAGTTCTGGGGATTACGAAGGAAGCTTCGAGCTCATATTGGTCATGGGTTTGGAACGGGAATCGAAGTCTATGAGATCGAATCTCCTGTTGTTCCTCAGTAGCTCAGTGGTAGAGCGGTCGGTTGTTAACCGATTGGTTCTCTTGATATGCGTAAAGTGACAAGTAAAAACAAAAATATGTTTTTAGTATGCATACCAAGTAAAAGTGAACGGAGAAAGTAGCATATTTTCTATTCTTGTTAGAACAATCTAAGTCCAGATTAGTATAAGTTTTTTAGGCAAAGAATCTTTGTATATCACTACCAATGTTGTTTAACGTTAGCGTGTTTCGTCATTCAAGTATATAATGTTTCAGTTTTCTCATTCAAATTAAATATATATATATATATATATATATATATATATATATATATTGTATTATACTTTTATTGCTTTCTTTCATTTAAGAAAGATAGATCTACTGTTCGTTTTCCTTTTGTCAAGAAGGTATCTGTTATTTCAAAAAAATCGAATTCTGTAAGTAATTGGTACTTCTAACACAATAGATATTTTTTCTTAGCAAACATGAAAAGGTTAATTCTACAAGTAGTTTTCCATCAAAATACATGAGAAGATAAATAATCTTCCTAGGAACAATTTACTACATAAAAAATTCTTTAAAATAACTCAAGTTTTGACATATTTTATCATAAAAGTACAAGATTTTGCAAATGAAAACCAGCGTACTATTTTCCTTAAGACCAATTTACAATCCTCTTCCAAAAATGACAAATTAATAAAACTCAAAACTTATCGAAGATTGACAACAATTTTTTAATCCAAATTTGGATAAATAAAATATGATTTCTCAGTTTTAATTTGATTTTATTATGGTTGATATCTTTGATTGGTTTCATGTATCTTATGATGAGTGAGTACTGGCTATTTTAAAAAATTGAGATATCAATACTCTTTTAGAGCATGTGATAGTTATGCAAGTGAAAGATAAACCAATATAAGCTAACTAAATCACTTAAAAAGGGAATTAAATTAGTACGGATTTGCTAGAAAGACGATTTAAAAAAAGGTAAAGTACATACTTTACTCATCCACTCACCTTATATTCAAATCTCTCTTACACTTGTTAAACACGGGCATAGTATTACACACCAAAACTTTGCAAAGTGTGTCAATTACACACCTCTTTTGCCATGTGTCATACTATCACGATCCAGATTTTCCACCATCGGGATCGTAATGGCGC
Organism: Nicotiana glauca; assembly: GCA_026770625.1. Taxonomy (NCBI): domain Eukaryota; kingdom Viridiplantae; phylum Streptophyta; class Magnoliopsida; order Solanales; family Solanaceae; genus Nicotiana; species Nicotiana glauca. The sequence goes on from MU698011.1 coordinate 21,171, forward strand.
CTACTCGTGGTAGCTAGGCAAGCCAATTTACTTACTTTTTTCATTAGTAAAACCATTCTGTTGTCAATTTATAGCATCAGTAATAATAACAACAATAACTGCGGAAGTCTAATTTTATAAGTCTGAAAATAAATACGAACTGCTCAACAATATCATCTACCCAAGATTTGGTGTCACATACTAACGAACCACTAAGAATAAACTACATATAAAGGTCTGAAAGAAATATAACAGTTGTCTGTCTCGAAACAATGAGACAACAGTATAAATGAATAACATAAGAAGAGACGTCGGGCTTGCGGACGCCTGCAAGGCTACCTCAGTCTCGTGATAATAAAATCCTGCTCCCGAACTACTGCTGCTGATGCTGCTCAAAACCTGGACCTGTGCAAAAATGCATAGAAGTGTAGTATCAGCACAAACGACCCCATGTGCTGGTAAGTGTCTAGCCTAACCCCGGCGAAGTAGTGACGAGGTTAGACTGGACACCACATAAACC
>MU698011.1:29679-49537 GCA_026770625.1 Nicotiana glauca
CCCCGCCCCGCCTGCCATTCCTATTCGTAAGCAGTGGCAGAGACACACCTTAAAAAGGCATGTCATCCGACACTGCTTCATATAAAGTTTTCTTTACATGTGCGAGCCCATGCTGATCAGGTTCCAGGTGTTATGCTAAAGTCCATTATCGCGGTTCAACCTGAGGTCAATCCAGTGGCATAAGAGGAGGAGCAGAGGAGACTTGAGAGGTTCAACAAGTATGATCCTCCTACTTTCAGTGGCTAAGTTTCTAAGGATGCACAGGGTTTTCTAAACCAGTGTTACCGTATTTTCCGCTCCACGGATATCGTGGATAATATTTTTCTAAGAAACAATACATAAGGATGTAATAGGTCAACGGTAAAGCTGTCTCTGTGTGACCTATAGGTCACGGGTTCATGTCGTGGAAGCAACCACTAATGTTTGCATTAAGATAGACTGTCTACATTATATGATCTTGAGTTCGGCCATTCCCCGGATCCTGCGTGAACTTGGGATGCTTTGTGGAATGAACTACCCTTTTTTAGGCAATGCCACTTGAAAATAATGCAACGTAAATATTACCTCGTAAAACTTTCATACACAAAACCGTCCCAGACCCAATTCACTTAAAAGCCGAATTGTGACTATAAGTCCACAACATTTGGGCAAAATCCTGCATATGCTACTATTTGTAAGGCATTTTACATTTCTATCTACATCTTAGAGTACCAGAAAGACTTTATACATAAACTCATATGTGAATACCGCATTTGTTTGCTCAACAAAAAATAAACCATTTTGGATAACACAAAACAAGACAACTCAGAAGCTAACAATTGATGTTAGCCCATATTGAAAGGGCCACATTTCTATCTAAAAACCCAACTAGGCAAGCACATATAGTTATATATACCTCTCCCAAAGCTTAAGCATATACGTCCAAGAACATATAGAAATCAATATTTTCTTATATTATCAGCATCATGTCAAACCATTTTACCTGTCCAAGGTCCACTATGAAAACCATTGAATAGGGCGCGTAGGAAGAGCCTGGTCGTGTGACCTCCATTCGCACATAAGTTGTGTTACACAAGTTTCAGCATACTCCCATATAATCAAAAGTCCTAATTCATAAACATGCACTCCCTCTGTCCCAATTTATGTGCGACATTTTCCTTTTTAGTCAAGAACTTCACCTTTATTTATTTGAAAACAATTTATCTTGAAAAATCTTTCTTAATGATTTGATTATAGCCACACGGATATTATGGTTTGCTATAGACTTGGGATGGAAGGAGTAATTATTACTCTACATTTGTTCCTTCAAAATTACCAAGTTAATCGAAATAAACAAGCAAAACTGACATGGTAGAAAATACGATGAAAGGAGAAAGCTTGAAAAGATACTCAAATTCAATGGGAAAAGAAAGTTTGAGCCTTCATCGTAGTAGTTTCACAATTTCGCTTGCATTCTCTTGTTTCTACTTCTTTTCTTTTGCTACTGCGCTGTCTGTAAATGGCTCACGCTTTCAAAGATGAAGGAGCGAAGTGCAAGTGCACAAAGCCGCAAATAGTCGTTTTTAGGACGCTATCGGCTAGCCCCTTGCTCTATTGTTAGCTGACTCTCAATTTCAAATGTCGCATGAACTATGAAGTAATGCACGTCCGAAAGATAAGGTCAATTGATTTTTTAGTCCTTTATAAATTAATGTCTTCATTTATACAACACATAAAAATATGAAAATAACATAAAAAGATCATTTTATTCTATTTAAATTGTAAATAGTCATAGGACACAATTTCCTCAGTTACCACTTTGAAGTTGAATCAGAATTTCCTCTCCTACTAATTAATTAAAAACAAAATAAAATGCGTGTATTATATATACACACACATACATAAATGCGTATCTCAGTCGTTTTACACATATTAGAATTGTACTTTATACTACACTGTACCAAAGCAACAACAAAAGGAAGAAATTGGATGAGTAAAGGGTAAACGCACCACTTACAGAACAAAGCAATTAAATTCAATTTTTTAAGAAAAAGTGATAAAAACATCAACATTCTTTTTATTTATTTTTACATCTATACTTGGCGAAAGCCATTAGTAAATAAACGACGGGCAAGGATGTATGGTAGAACTGATCAAAAAGTAAATGCGCGTCCTGGGATGCTTTGGGTTTTTTTTTTATAACAGTAAAGTCGATCTATTCCTTTTCTCTTTTCAGATTATGGACGTCCGACTCCACGTAAAAATAACTACCAAAACTCTTTACCTTGAAGAGGAGTGAAGTACAAGATGACCTCAAATACTCAGCAAATAGTTCACAGAACTACCAAAGAATCAATGAGGCACAAATCAGATAATCCGGTAAGAATTTGAACTATCTGCTGAGTTAAATGAGCTGAGGTGTGTCAACAAACAAATAAGCACATGTGCTCAATTTCCTCCAATCTTTCCTAGTATCATTTTTCATACTAACGCAGCTTGACTGATGAGAAAAAGATCATCTTTTGAAAGGCCTTGAAGAAGTGTCGTTATCTCACACAACCTAGTAGAATTATTAATCGAGAAAACAAGACAGATGCATGCGAATATATGAAAATAAAGATCCAAGGAAGCAAACTCATACAGATGAAATTCATAATATCAGCAGCATAACAAACTGTCAATTGGTGTGAATATTCAGAAGTCTCTTATTCATTCAATCCTCAAGGGGAATAAAACTACTCTGCAGGAAAAAAGACGTTTCGGATACGGTCAGCTGCGCGGAGATGCAGTATGACAAGAAATTCATTCCTCTTCCTCCGCCTCCTCTAGCCATTTCACAAAGGGCTCCAGCGACTTGACAAAGTTTTGCCTGCCACAATTTTAAAGACAGAAACCCATTAAAGAAGAAGGCAGATAAGATTAACACAATAAATAATTGAACCAATAACTCATTCGAGCTAGTCTCACACTTCGGAACATAACTCATTAACATCTTTATTTTGGCCAAACAAAGTACTAAACACCAAGACAAAACAAACACCTACCTGCCCTTAAGGTTTGTTCCTTTACGGAACCAATGAAGAATGGTATCTTCTGCCAGCACATCTTGGTCATAGAGAGACCTTACAATTTCAGGGAACAACTTCATCAGTTTAGCATCCTCGTAGCACTGGACTTGGACTTTGTACATAAGTTCCAATTCAAGCTTTCCAGAGGTGCAGAAAGTATTCAACAGTTCTGCCCATTTTTTCACCTAGACAAAAAGGGAAAGGAAAAAAAAGGACAAAATCAGATGTGACAAAAATTTTGGCAACTGAGTGAAATCTGAACAGTTTAACGAAGAAGCTACAGAAACATTCGAAAATGACAGTTACCGTTAATTATAAGACTGCAAGAGACATAACATTACACAAATCAACTAGTTATGTTCCAATTTGAGATAGAGGCAAATCTTCAGTTCTTCGTACAAGCTGCTTGAGGAATTCAATTCCCCTATCATTGTCTTGAAATTGTTAAAATAGACTACATGAGGGACGTTGTGTCTTTGTCAACGTCAAAATCACATAGCATATTCTAGTTGTGTCTTTGTCAATGTCAAAATCACATAGCATATTCTAATCCCTCGTGAAAATCTTGCAAAAGCAACTTAATCATTCATATCTTGTTTTGTTCCAATTTAATACCTCAGGTATGTTCAAAAAAATAACTCAAATCATTCATGCTCAATCAACTTTGTGTGTGCGCACGCGCGCCCGGGTTTTTTTTTTTTTGTGGGGGGGAGGGGGGGGTTGTTCTTTTACTTTTTGATTCAGTAAAAAGGGCAACCCAGTGCACTAAGACCCCGCAAACACCACAAAGCTGAAAAGGTGCTTAAAAGCCAATAAGCACTTAAAATAAGCCAATCCAAACACCCTCTAAATTTGAGCGAACATTAAAAACAATAATATAAGTAGTGTTACATATACATAAGACTAACTCTGCGCAAAATTAACTATGAAGTTGCTTTCCAAGACACATATGAGGACTAAACATGCTATTTGCACAAATTTAAACTACTACACTTGCATTTTACTACAAAAGAGACAACATCCTAGAAAACAGGGATTCATATAATCTTACGCCAGAATGCATGGTCATCGGTAACCATAAGAACAAGCATTCTCTACTTGGGCAAACTACTAAATCCACTAAGTCATGCAATTGAACATGTGAATAAAACTAGCTAACATGAGAAAAAGTTGCTACATGATTACAGCTATGCCATTCAGCAGCAACAGTTCCAGTCTTGCGAAGCTGACAGCAAGTTAAATTGCAACAAATGATAGGAGAACCCCATCATGAAGTCATCACTAGAATTCATGATCAGTTCCACTCATGCTGATGCCTAAATGCACTTCCATACATAAAATATAAATGATTTAAGCAGGTACAGCATGCAGGATCAGCTTTAGCTGATTTTAAAGTTGCCTATCAGGTTTGCCCAGTGAATCCTTCCGATATACAAAAAATTACTCCCTCCATTTCATTTTTTATGTGTCTTAGTTAGACTGAGCATGGAGTTTAAGAAAATAAAAAAACTTTTGGAGACTAAAAAGCAAAGACAGACCCGTAAACTGAAAGGAGGGAGTAATAACCAAACATTTATTGAACTATAGTCATATTTATCTTTTTATCCACAGAATCAATCTGACATAAAAATATAGAAGAAAGGGCATGGGAGTTACCCATAATTAAAACAAATGTTTTATTTTGGTAAGTGTTCTTGAAGCAAAAGTTGTCTCATTGATTTGAAATCCACTAACACGTGAATTGTGATCAACTCACTTCACTATACAGCATAAATTTGAAACTAAAACAGGGTAATCCAGAAGAAATTGGATAACTTAGCTACATTTTCAAGCAGGCATTTGGTATATCTGAAAGATAAGCACACATTTTGAGCAATGCAGTGAATTATGTGCCATGTGTGTCGCTAGATAAAAAGTAGCTAAAAGTTTTCCCTCATTGTTGGAACTACAATAGAAAATTTTATCTGTTACAGCGTTAGTAGGTTCCACTTACAAGTGCTTTTTCAATTTTGAAATAGATACAGGCTTGCAGTCTCAAAAATAAAACTACATCAAGAAACTTGTACATGACTTAAATGTTAATTACCTGACGAAGAGCTGAGTTAGCATTCTGCTGTTGATTCTTTCCTGACCATTGAATAGCATCCATCAATACATCCCACAAAATTCGCACAACTTCTATATCTGGCAATTTGGCATCTTTGACATGTTGCTTCACAGTCTCTATGACTTCAGAGATAGCAGCTTCTTCTGCTAGCTGAGTTGTTAATGCAGATTTCATTTCCTTGAGCTTCACCTCAAATATCTTCTTATCATTATATTCAACCAAAGGCAAAAGGCCAGCATTGCTGAAATAAGAAAGTCCATACACCATTAGGCATAGCTAAAGACACAAGGCTTGAATAAACTGACCCAAATTTTCTTTCTTTTAACCCCTACCCTGCTCCCCAACCAACTATAAGAAGGCAAAGAGAAAAAGATTGTACAATAACTAGTTCAATTTGAACACAGTTAGAGTCTTGAAAGGACTTTTGCCTGGCATCATATTTTCAATTTTATTGATTTCTTAGTTTGCCATGTATAGTTAGTATAACAGTAGGCCAACATAGCGCCTGGAAACTCCAGCCAAGTGCCATGTTTAACAGGAGAATGATCTAAGAAGGACCAAAAGGTATGCCAAATATGAACCCTTATTCCTGATACGGTTAAAAAATAGCTTGCAGTAAAACTTGAAACTTTGAACAATGAAATCTCAATGATAAGTCTGCCTTCTGTCTTACCTAGTTCCCTATTTCACAAAGAAAAAAAAGTTTAAAAAAAAAAAAAATTACCCAACCCAAAGCAATTTTTCCAATTCTTTATCATGAAAATCTTCAATAATGAAGCTCCAAAGAGAAGTCTCAAAATGACACAATTGTTTACCCACAAGTGAAGGATAGCATTTATCGGAATAGGACTCTTGCAAATTCCACATTTAGCACTCTTAACAGCTTCAAAAACACACAATTAATACATTATGTTTTATGAAAGCAAGTTATAATATACTAAACGGCAGTCCATATCTTCCACTTTCTGGGATACCTGATTACCTAGCACCTACTACCTAGGAAGCAGCCTTCTCGTTTATATGCATGACCTTCATAAGAGAGCCATTTGAGTCATAACAAGACCTTAAAGAAAAAAAAGAAACTAGTGATCAAGGACCTGAAGGAAAAAGGGATCCAGAACAAAAGGTATTGCAGGTAAAACCTAAGGAACATTAGACTGCGTTGTCTGATATTTTGGTTCCACTTAACTTCTTAGTTCAGATACAAGGCACTTTTGACTTTTAATCAAATATCTTTATTTTGTTTTTTTGCTTTTCATCACACCAAGAAAATTCTGAGGCATAATGTTTACAGCTTAAAGCAACCAAAAAAATTCCCATTTGTTCACCACAGCAAAAGAAAATTGAGAGCAAGGAATGATGAAGGATTGATAACTTTTCTTAAATCTTTTCTTCCTGAGTCTTAAATGAAGTATAAAAAGCTACTACAACCCCTGATAACTTTTAAATTAGAATATTACTCACGTGAAATGCTCAGAGACAGCTTCAGGTGTCCTCTTTGCAGAGGGGAAGAACTCAAGAAGATCGTCCTCCATCTTACCCCTCTTAAGGATTGAGATCAAATCATCAAGACTGTTGTCAATCAGATATTCCTTGAAAAAGTCTGTGATAAAAGCTAGAACTATCCCTTTGGCGACAAGGTTGTCTTTGAGCAATGGCTGGAGAACAGTCTCCGGAGGAAGACCTGATAGCTTCTGGGAAAAGGCAAGGGCTGTAAATATTGCGAGCTTCTTCCTTTCATTTTCCTCGAAGAGCTCCAGTGACTGCAACATTTTTCGCATGACATTTTCAAGGTTCTTTATAAGAAACGGTCTTCTCCTCAATATCTTCTGTACATAGATGACAGATGGCAAAATGACTTCACGTGTAGGTTCACACTCAATTACAGAGTAAGGATGGCGGTCCCCTTCATCGGGTTTAATTGTTCCAGGTTGTGTACGACCTCCAATGAAGATAACCTAACACAACACAACATGGTAAGATGAAATGCTAAAGAGAACCACCAAAGACAGCAAAGCGAGAGCAGTTATTGACATTGTATCAGCCATCCAACAGTAAACATTTATAAACAAGACATCCTTTTTTTGGGATATGATAACTTGCACCCTTGGTGACTCGAATCTATAAACAAGATATCTTCTTGACAAGCACGAACAACATGCTTAATTGCAACAAATTCCAACAGCTCAACACGACATATGATCTACTTAAGGTAATAATGTAAAGGTACCAGCATAAAACAACCTATAACACAACAAACACTGCTACACTAGTATCAAATTTTTAGAAATGGAACAATCGTAACACAAGGAAAAGAAGACCCCAAGAAGAATAAAATTTAAAGAAAAAAAAAACAGACTCCATAAGACCAACAACAAAGATACTTTCATGTAAAGTTACCAGCAAAAACAACCTATAACACAACAAACACTGCTACACTAGTATCAATTTTTTAAAAATGGAATAATCGTAACATAAGGAAAAGAAGACCCCAAGAAGAATAAAAATTTTAAAAAAACAGACTCCATAAGACCAACAAAAAGATACTTTCATCCACACGTACAATGAAATTCTATCCATGTGCACCTTGAGGACACTTGTGGCCAATGTTCCGGTATGCATATAATCTTATATGTTTATATTTTACCTCGAAAAAAGTGTCACCGTATCTTGAGAAGTTGAGGTCTGAAGACTCGAGGTTCTTAGCAACAAGTTCCTGTGCATAATAGAGCATTTAGTTGAGACTTATCCCACGTACTACCAGCATCAAAGATCAAAGACTATATTGAGATTGATGAATAAGTATCAACAGCATAAAATACTAGTAACGGAGAAAGAGAGAAGTATAAAGCTGGTGACCCAAATTAAATATCCAATTACCAAATCACCAGCATTATCCAGATAAATCTGGACCACTGCATCAGCAAATGCTGCAGGGTCCAGCGGTGCAGCAATATTCCGCTTGCGGGTCTTAATCCGCGTACCACTGTAATCAAAGGACAAAATCAACAAAAGTTATGGAATTTACAACAAATAGCAGACAGCATAAATAAGAGTAAGAGCTCGGCTGAATAAAATAACTCACCCGAGAGTGGGCTTCTCCTTCGAGCTGTCATTCCAAACCAAAACAAACAAAAGTTAAATAAAGGAAGGACAAGAAGCACTAATTGCAACCACACAAATTATCAAGCAGAAATAGCATAGTATACAAGCTCCAAAAAAAGCCACTGGCTATAGTGCAAAAATAACTCAAGGATGACCAAAACTAGGAGAAATTTTGTATCTTTTGACTTGCGACTTTTTTTTTTGATAAGGTGTCTTGCGACATATATAAACAAGAAATTTCACAGAAAACCAACAGTAGACAAGTACTAGTGTGGATTAAAGTACCTCGACCACAGACAACTACTAGAGTGGATTAAAAATAAGAAAACGACTGTGGACACATTCCTACCATAAAGAACCTACACCACACATATTTGTATCACTAATTTGTACTATGCAGGGAATAGGTATACTAGTTCAGCATTCATTGACTCTGCAATGAATGTACGACACGCCCAAAGATTTACTGACATTTAATGTCAAAATTAGATAGGGTTCCACAATCCTCATCTCAGCCTTGTCCTTTTCAGCTGGAGTAAATTGACTATAGATGGTCGTGTTGCCACTCAAAAATAAAGCTTAATTTAAACTCCCTCTGTTCTATACTCTTTTCTTTTTAGTATGTGACAGAAAGAATGAAACTTTCATACATGGGAAACTCTTGAACTTTAAATTTCTCAGTCTACCTTCAATAAAATATTGTTATACCCATAGAAATGACATGGACCACATGGTATCTTTAAAACCACCCGTTTTAAGGTTATTTTTGGCAGTCGCCAAAAGTCAATCTTTCTATCTTAAACTCCGTGCTCAATCAAACACCGCTATATAATTTATAAAGAGAGGGAGTATTATTTAGTCCACAAAGGAAAATTTTGGTGGTAACAAACCTTTCATAACAAATTTTCTAATTTCTCCAGTAAAGAGAATTTGTTTGAAGAATAAGTTTCCGCCATGTAAACGAATGAACAAGCCAACTTAATAGGATTACATTAACAAAAACAGCTCAAATACACTAAAATAACTCTTTTTTTTCAATTCTGGTCGCTGCTCCTTTTTATTTTTCAAAGTACAGCTTCAAAAGATGCGGTTTTGAGCCCATTCCCTTTCTCTAAGTAATTGGCAACATCTAAAGAAACGCCACAAAGTAGTTTCAGCCTCTTTTAACAAATAAAGGCTTCAAATCATGAGTTCACAGAATTGAATCTGCGACCATTTATTTTTTTGATGAAATAAGTGATATCATTAGCAGGAATGAAAATGCGATCATTTTAATCTGTATAGCCTTCATAGCTTGCCAGTCTACTATGGTTCCAGTTTGTGTGTTCCATTTGAAAGGTAAAATAGGGCTCCAGTTTGTGTGTTCCATTTGAAAGGTAAAATAGGGTTCTAGCATGTTCATTAATACTTTATAGTATTTAAAAATATACATTTGAAAGGTAAAATAGGGTTCTAGCATGTTCATTAATACTTTATAGTATTTAAAAATATATCATATGTGTATAAACTGTTTGTGTATGTGTTATGTATATATGTGTCCAGAGGAGGAAGAGAGAATAAACTTTCCCGCTAAAACAGGTTCGGTTGGACCCCTTGGGTCAAAGTTGATCACCTAATGATAATAAATTCACTAGATCATATAGCAGCACTTAATTAATTAATTTTTTTCAATTAATACTAGCAGTTTGCCTTTTATCAAATCATTTGTTCTACATATTGGAAACATGGATAACTATTACCATGTGACTTCCTATTAAAAAGTTGGTAGACTAATCCAAAAACTTTTAAATGTCACAAAACTTGCACCATGACACGTTTTTATTGGCGCTGGTCTCTGTCCAAGCGAAAAATATCACACACACACATATATATAAATACACACACATAGATATAATACATAATATTTGTATGTTAATAGCATCTGTATAAGACATAAAAAAGAAGAGGTCTTAAATATGAGAACGCTAATTTTTCAACATGAAAAAAATTCAAAGTTAGCTTTGTTCTTTTCGTAATTTAAACACCTCAAATTAAAACAGAGAAACATAATTAAGCTAATAATTTCCTAAAAAAACAGATCTTCCGAATGTTAACGGGAAAAAAAGCCCTAATTCACCAAAACATACATCGATTTGCGAGAAAATTTCACAACAATACACTCAAATATATACATCAAATTCAATACCAAAACAGCATGCTCAATAATTTAAAAAAAAAATTAGTACACAAAATCGATAAGGAATTAACAGATCGTAAATAATTAATTACCCATAAAACAGAAAAAACCGAAAAAAATCGACTAAAAATGGGATAGAGATAATGAATCGTTACCTCATAAACTAAGATGGAGAAAGATCAAGGTCGATGCAGAGACTTCTGCGCTTTGCGGATGAGAGAATAATAGAGTGAAAAAGGGAGAATAGGAAGAAAAGAGAGAAACGAGTTCTCGTGAAGCCCTGTGCTAAGATATTTATATCACATTTTATTTGCTTATGGGGGTGAGGCTGGCTTTGAGTGAGAGTAACAAGTAACAATCTCGGGTTCGAATCCGACTTACAACATTAGAATCAGCTGGTTTATTAAAACTACTTTTTTGTATCATTAAGGGGTGTACATGGACCGGATTTGTTCGATTTTTATCAAAATCAAACCAAACCAACTATATCGGTTTGGATTGGTTTGGTTATGTCGGGTTTTTCGGGTTTTCGGATTTTTTATTACTTACATATTATTCCAATCTTACTTTGTTAAATATTTGATATGTATACATCTATTTAGTAAAAATATAAAAAGTTGACAAACATATTATCAATTAAACTATTCTTATGCGAGAATTCGACTAGTTATCACATAATAATTATTTTTTTAATTGTCTAACAATAATTTTTCGTTGATATACATTTTCAGGTTATCTGAATTTAGTAATTAAACATAAAAATTAATATGATACCTAAATATTAATAACAACTTCACATTCGAAAAAGATATAAAGAATTTAATACATCTTAACAGATGATATGAATATGTAAGAACAAATCGATGGACGTATTTCAGTAACACTTGATAAGAAACTGATCATACAACCTATTATTTAAGGTCAACAAATATGGAGCACTTCATATTGTATTAAAATTTATATCCCGCAAGGGAATCCCAAATATTTCTAAATACTTTTTAAATAAAATTTATATAAAATTTTAAATAATATATATATATATATATATATATATTTTTTTTTTATATGTCGGGTTGGTTCGGATTTTTTTATTCGAAAAGGGGCCAAAACTATCCCTATCGTTTGCTAAATGATTTATAAATACCCTCCGTCCACCTATCCGTTTAAAAAATTACACTCCGTCCATCTATTAGTTCAAAAAAACATACGAAGTTAATTCTATTTACAAAAATACCCCCGCGACTAACGGCAGAACTGATGGAGGGTATTTATAAACCATTTAGCAAACGATATGGATGGGTCTTTCATTTAATAATGTGGCGATTTTTAATTGGGCCATGTGGCAATTTTTGATTGGAACAAAAAATGGATATTATTTCAACACATTTATCTTATCTGACCCATTTGCAAAAATGGGTAGTATCTATCACAGCCATTCCCACTCATATAATCTCTCCCTTTCTTCTTCTCCAATTGGGACACTGCACATATACAATAACAAATTAATTAAAGAACAGATAAAACCTAAAATCAAATAACCCGAAATTCAAACCAGATTCTGAAATTTCTCCAATCAAAATCAACATAAGTATTGAAACTCTTAAATGGAAAATCAACATATACATTTGGGTTGTTAAGTAAGAAGACAAGGATTAAAACAAAACAAAAATGTGAAGAAAAAAAATTGAGCCCAAAAGCTAAAATTGTCCAAATATATCAATCAAATCTAGGAGAAATATTAAAACTTCGAAAGGGACAAGTAATGAAAATCTTTGGATTGTTCATAATAAGACAAAAGAGCCACGAAATAACAGAGAAAAAGTAACTACTTATAACTAATACAAGCACACAAGAAAATTGAAACAAAGGTGCTAAAAAGCTTGAAATTATCACATTCTAGGATAAAGATTGAATCTATTAACGGTAAAAAAATTAAAAATCGCCACGGCACTAAATGAAAGACCCATCCCTATTGTTTGTTAAATGGTTTATAAATACCCTCCGTCCATCTATCCGTTCAAAACTACACGCTCCATCAGTTCTGCCGTTAGTCGCGAGGGTATTTTTATTAATAGAATTAACTTCGTGTATTTTTTTGAACGGATAGGTGGACGAAGGGTATTTATAAACCATTTAGCAAACGATAGGGATAATTTTGGCCCTTTCCGTTTTTTATTTAATACCAAACCAAATCAAACCAAATCGAGTCGGATTTTTTAATCGGTTTGGTTTGACTTTTCGGTTTGGTCGATTTTTCGGTTCGGTTTGTATACCCCTAATTAAGATCATTGAACTCTATGCATTACTACATCTGGTCCATTTTAATTAATTTTTTGATTTTTTATTGTAGTCCGCAATATTTAATTTTTTTATATATCGAAAAGGAATTAACTTTTTGTTTTTAAGTTGCTCTTGGAGTAAAAAGCCTAGAAAATATTGCATTTTCAATGAACAAATTAATAAGGTTAAAATGGTCAATTTTTACGTTAATTAATGCTAAAAGGTAAATTCCTTAATATGTGCGAAAACAGCCCAAAAAATCTATTAAAGTGAACAAAGTCATGAAATTACTTTTTCTAAAATCTATTAAAGTGAACAAAGTCATGAAATTACTTTTTCTTTTCATTAACGTCACTAAACTTTACATATATTGGTAAAGTCAGAAAGACAAAAATAGCAAAACTAAAGTTGTCTATATACTTTGATCACTTATAAAGTCACATAAAAGGTCTATATGGGGATATAAGGATAGAGATACTAATGTCGTCTATGAAGTATACATTGACGTAGTAATAATTTCATTTAAGATAATGAAAAATAAATATCATGTGAAATTTATAATTAGTTGTCAATTATTTTTGCATAACTAATAATGACAATCTTTTTTATACAAAAGTAAGATAGTAGGAAGTAATGCTAATTACAACTGTCAATGAGTAGACAAATATATTTTTTATGCTTTCAGTATTTAAAGTTTACTAGTTCAATTAATTTAAAATCGCACTAAGTATGCCGAGTAAAAAAATAAAATATTTTTTAATAAGAGATTTTTTATTTCCTTGAATCCTAAACCTCTCATTAAAACTAGAAGAATATCAATCATCTAACAATGTCCAAAAGACAGATCCATAGACAACAAACTTGGAATGTGGAGAGACAACGCGGAAAGTTTGGGAAAGATACATGGCTTTAGCATAGCTTGTGGAAGCCCCTTTGATTTGACGATACTTATCCCATATAATTGGTGCTTTGATGTTAGTCGAATAGTGTGTGGACCATGTCTAGGATTTTTTAGGCTAGGGGACATACAACGAGTCCGGAGTCTATATGTTGTTTATTTGGACTCAAAATACCTTAATAGGTGTTTAAAAAAAAATATTTTTATATATAGCGTGCAAATAGAACACGCTATACTTTAACGGTAACGTCTGCCGTTAAGTATAGCGTATTTTATTCATACGATATATATCGCGCACAAAAAAATACGATATGCACTGAATATGGACTCACCAACAAGTGAACTGATAGACACAATAATTTAAATATATAGCGTGTGTTTAGAAGACGCTATACGGCAAAAAAATTCAATATCTCGGGCTAGCCATTTCCTATATAACGCAGTTAGAACCTTAGAAAAATTCGTTCACATACAATTCTAACTCTCTTCAATATTTTCTTGTTTTTAAATTCTGAAGCATTTTTTTCGTAATATCTGAAGAGCGTAGAATAAGAGTTTTATTATATTGGGGGAGGGAGGGGGAGGGTGAGGTTGTGACGGAGAATAACTCTGTGAGGTATAGTTTACCTCCACAGGATCATGTTAAATTATCGCTTACAATGGAGTACGATAAATTGGTATCGTTGTTACGTAAAAAAATGGGTGTGAGAAAACGTTCAGTGAGACTTAAAGTAACCGGAGGATATCTGTATTCCGTCACTCCGCAAGGGGCTGCTTTTTACTCGGAGTTAAACATCTACGATGATGAAACTTTGAGGGATTTTCTGAGGACTCCGGATGAATACCAGAAATATCTTGTAATAAATATGTTGGATATGTACGTCAAGGTCAAAGACGTTCCAAATAATGAGGTGGCTGGACAGGTTCCGGATAAACCCCAATCGTCGGCTGGCTATTCTGGAGGAGTTTTTGCCGAACAGGTTCCGGATGAAAGAGTTTTCCTTGATTTAAACTTATCCCCGCCTGCTTTATATAATTCACAAGAGGAGTGGTAAGCTTCAATTTGCTTTCGTATTACGATGTACATTTTTGTTGTATTCAATTTGTATTAACGCTCATATATTTAACAGGGAGTACATGTCGAATATGAATTTTATAAATTATGAACCCGAGCATAGTTTTGGTGTGTTGGATCATGGTGGTCCATCCGGGAGCCATCACCTACATGAAAATATCCATCATGGAATTTCATCATATTATGACTTATAAGTGAAGTGATACGGCTATTTAGAAAGTATTTTTAAATTCAGCATCTTATTAATTTGTTGATTGTGCAGTGAAAACGAGCAAGTTGAAGCAAATGTACTCACTCATTTGCCCGAGACGACGTATTAAATTGGGATCTAGCAGATGCACAGAATGAGGAAGAGAACATTGATTACGACAACAATGTTGATAAATCTGGAGACGAGACACCCTTTGCTCGTGAGGATGCTGATGAGGAGGATGAGAAGGATGAGAAGGAAGGAGCTGATTTGACGAGAGAATATGCTCCTCCCCCCCCCCCCCCNGAGGTTCCTTACCTTGATAACTTTCCAAACATGCCAGATGTGGAAGCTCTCACAAGGGATTTTGATGAAATTCAGACAGCAATGTGGGACGAGTCTAGACTAATGGTGCTGGCAAAGGGCATGCTTTTTCCTGATAAAGCGCGCCTAAGAAGGGCTTGTAAAATGCACAACGTAAAAGAGTGTCGTGAGATGACAGTATGGGAATCAAGTTCGGTTGTATACAAGGTTATTTGTCGCAGGTGGTTTTGGCAATGTCATTGGATGTTGCGTGCAATGAAGAAGAAGTTAGGTTTGTGGAAAGTGGGTAAATACATTCCCACCCACACATGCGAAATGGACATATTCAATGGGAATCATTTCAACTTGGATATTGACTTGATTTCTCTTGTTCTTGTTCCACACATTGAAGCGTCCATAAGGCATAAAATCAAAGAGTGCATTACAGCAGTCCACCAGGAACATGGCCATACAATTACTAAAAGAAAGGCATATCTCGGGCGCAAAAGAGCGTTTGAAATAGTGTATGGTAACTGGGATAAGTCATTTGCAGATATCCCGAGGTACATGGCTATACTGCAGCAGTTTAACCCCGGGACGGTTGTTGAATGGAAGCTTGAGCGTACTCCAGGTATACCAGAATATATATATTCAATTACGTGTTCTGGGCGTTTAAACCAGCAGTTGATGGTTTTTCGCATTGTCGGCCCGTAATATCTATAGACGACACTCATATCTATGGAAAGTACGATATCAAGTTGTTGATAACCGTGGCAGTAGATGCTAATGGACAGATATTTCCCCTAGCTTTTGCTATTTGTGCCAATGAAAGTCAAGAGACGTGGACGCTATTTTTGAACCACTTGAAAGAGCACGTTGTCAAATAGCGTTTCGGTATTTGTCTAATATCCGATCGGCACAGTGGTATCTTAAGTTCTGTGGAGCATTTGCCTGCATGGCAAGAACCTTATGCCTACTATCGTTACTGTGTTAGGTACCTTAAAGCCAATTTCCATAAGGCATATCCCAAAATGATATCCATGATTTGATGTGGATGGCAGCAACAGACCACCAACAGCATAAATTCTGGCTGCACATGGAATATATCAGGCAAGAAAATGAGGCAGCCTATAATTGGTTAATGCGATATGACCCTGAAAAGTGGATGTTGCATACGGATGGTGGCAGACGATGGGGAACTCTGACTACAAATGTGTCAGAGTCTTTCAACGGGTTATTAAAGTCCGCAAAAGGATTACCTGTTACAACCATGGTGTGGATGTCGTTCAAGCAGATGGCGGAGAGGTTTGTTGAAAGGTCTGCAGCTGCAACATCATTTATGGAAAGGGGTGTTGAATTTGTGCCAGTGCCTATAAAGAGATTTGAGAAATACATATGGTGAGCGCATTGGCATTCATTTTTGCAGTATGATAACGAAAGAAATATTTTTGAAGTTCGCACCGCTATACATGAAAATTGAGGTAATAATGTACATACTGTAAATGAATCTACAAGGTTATGCTCTCGTAGGAAATGGTCCATCTACGACATGTCTTGCTCACATGCCATCAAGTGCTTTCAACAAGTTGGTTTGGGTGTAACCAACTATATTGATCAACAATATAGTGTTGCGAAGTACCTAAACACATATAGTGGGCAGTTGCAGCCAGTGGGTGCTAATCATTATTGGCCGCCTAAACCATTTAAAATGGTGTGTAACTAGTCCTATTTGTTTAAAATACAGGTGCATAAGGGAACGCGTATACAGAACCAAATGGATGTTAGTGATACCGTTTATGTACGCAAATGTGGTATATGCTCGCAAACAGGACATGATCGTAGAAAATGTCCTTTGGGTGGCAATAGTAATCAAGCTCGGGGAGGGTGTTCTACTAGTGTACCTAACTACCCATGAGTTAATGTTGTAATAATTAGTTATTATGTCTATGTTGCAAGATTTATGAAATAAAATTATGCTTGTTAATTATGATTTGTGTTGTAAGATTTAGTTGTTTTGTTTATGTTTGTAATAAAATTATGTTTGTTAATTATTAGTTGAATTTCTCCATTTCAGTTTCTTAATGATAATAAAAAATATTTATATTTTCGGAAGAACTAGAAATAACATTGAACTTTCATAAATCTGATTAATTTATGACAGTGTTTTATATTGTCGATATGACATAAAGCTGCCTAACTGACATAAAGTTGTTTCGTCAGTTGATCAGAACTGAAAAGGCTGCCAGACTGACGGGTTGATCAGAACTGATAACTGAACTGAAAATACTATGTTATATATGTATTGTCTCGCCTATAAATAACGGGTTCATTGTAGTTATTTTGTGTGCTCAAAATTTACTAAAAGCAAATATTTTATTTCATTAAAAGTAAGGTATTTTTTACTAAAGCAAATATTTCGCAAATGGCTCAACCTCTTCGTCCACCAAAGTGCAAGTGTGGAAAAGCATGCTTGATGCAAAATTATTGGGACGGTGGTAAATTTGGACGCCGCTACTGGCACTGTATGAACCTGTTCTACAAGGTTCGCTGTGAACCTACTTGTGATTTTGAGGAATGGGTTGATGAACCATGTTATCAGGAATGCTACAGAAAACAACTGCAGTATCTTCATAATGTGTGTTTAAGTCAACGGGAACATGAAAAAGAAAGCAATAGAATTATTGCAGACTTGAGGGCGAATCTGAAGGAGGTAGAGGAAGAAAAATGGAAAATACAATGGAATTGTGAAGCACAAAAGGAACGTAAAAAAAATATAAACGGGAACCTGCAGAGGTGAAGGCGAAACTGAAAGAGGTAGAAGAAGAAAAAGAAGAACTGGAAGAACGATTTAAGTAGTTGGAGCGGAGAATAAATGGCAACCGGGACTAAACATTGGCATGTATGTGTTTAGTGTATTTTTCATATTTCATTTATTTTTATTATGTTGGCCTGCTATGTTTGTGTTTGTGCTGTAGTATGTTTTCCTTGTTTGTTGTATTTTTTATTTTAATTGAATTGGAAGTTAAGTTTAAGCGCTTATTTTGTTATATGAACTTTATTTTCAGTCATTGTAATGGAATTTTACTTCTTTACGACTTGTATTTTTATTGCAGTACGAAACTAGCTAATTAACGGAGAAATAAAAAAGTAATGCACATATTATATAAAAGTTGTTGTTAATATATATACAAAAATATTATTTACATATAATGCAAAAGAAATGATGAATAATCAGTGTGTCCTGCATCCAATGTGCCTCAATGCAGCCGCTGGCCTGAGGCGCATCGCATCCCGCCTGGGGACGCTATCAAGATCGTCATCATCAAGTCACCTTCTTATAGCTGGATGCACCGCTGCATGATCATCAGTGGTGCTGACAGGATCAGTAGAAGGGGTCGCCAGTCCAGTAGAAACCTACATAAGAGTAAAAAGCTCAGAATAGCAAAGTATATAATAAGTCACAAAAATTTGAATTATCGTACCACTATCTCGTCAGGCTCCTGAATGTAATCATCAGTCGCAACCATGTTAACATCGGTGACCTATAATCGCCCTGAAGCACTAATAGCTCATGAGAGTAAGGGTCGTTTGTCACGACCCAAATCCCAAACCCGGTCATGATGGCGCCTCTCGTGAAGACAAGGCCAACCAACAAAACAAATGCCTCCTTTTAACAGTCATTAACATTTATAAAGCTAAAACATGATTAGCATAATTAAAAGTACGGAAAACAACAATAACAACAGGGAACCATCCCGTCACAGCCCGACATCGGGGTGTCACTAGTCATGAGCTACTACAGAGTTCACTAAAGTACTACAAGTCCAGAAATAGGAACAAAGTCTAAAAATAACATGAACAACAGAAAATAAGGGAGAAGATCCGGTGCCGCGGACGCTGGCGGTCACCTGGCTCAACTATGCTAGCAAATCTTCAGTCAACTCAAAACCCGCTACCGGGTGATCAAGTACCTGCATCTGCACACGAGGTGCAGGGAATAAAGTGAGTACTCCAACTCAGTGAGTAATAAAAGTAAATAACAACTGAGCGATAAGAAAACACGTAAGACATATCGTCATGCTGTATAGAAGTAGAGAAGAACCTTTAAACGGAGAAAAATCAGTGAAACCGTGAAAATCTTTAGAAATATCTTGGCTCAGTTTTAAACCTCTTTTGAAAATATTCCTTTCAATATTTGCAAAATAATTTTAGCAATCAGTGTCACTATGCACAGAAACCCGCCCCTCGGGCAATATTCTTAATCATGGTCAGACATTGTTACCTGACCAAACGTACCATGCAGTTCTAGATAGTACCAGAACAACAGATAAATGTATCCAGAAATATCACAAACAACAATAAATGAACAAATGCATGAATGCAATGCAATGCATATGATGGTACATTCCAGTACCCACTGCGAGGGGTGTGCATTCGAATCGGTTTATCGATAAATCAAATCGATTATTTGTTATTGAAATCAAAATCAAAAAAATCGAAACCTTATTGAAACGATAACGATAATCATATGTACAAATCGACTTATCGATAAGGGTCAAAATCGAATCGATAAATCGAATGCACACCCCTAACTGTAGACACTTGTAAAATGAGTAATTACCTATATGTGTAGATTAATATAACATACAGAAAATATATATATATATATATATATAT
>MU698011.1:49578-76462 GCA_026770625.1 Nicotiana glauca
GGAATGAAGTTCAAATTAATGAAAAACAGAATTAGCCGTGATGATGTATTTTGTTTTATTTTTTTTATACCGTTGGAGTGTTGGTGGCATACATTTGATCCCTTACTTTAGTTCTGTTGCATGTACTTGTTGACACAATTTTTATGTTATAAATGGTGTTCGTCTTATTTTAGCTTCTTTTTGTCCATATTAGTTAGGCGCGTTTATAGTGATATACTTTCCGTGGAATCCCGCAAATTTTCTTATTGGTGTAATCGATAACCGAATCGATAAGCCCCCAAAATCGATAAATCAAAATCGAAAAAATCGAAACCTTATTGAAATGATAACGATAAACATATGTACAAATCGAAAATTGATAAGTAATTATCGATAAGGGTCAAAATTGAATCGATAAATCGAATGCACACCCCTACCCACTGCGGCTTGCAGCCCGAGCCATCCATATTTATTTATCGTCGACGACGCTCACTGGGGGTGTGTACAGACTCCGGAGGGGCTCCTACAGCCCAAGTGCAATATCTAGGTCAGTCATTGTTACCTGACCAATTTACATCATACAGTGCCATTGGTACCACCGTTTCAAGTCACATCATAAAGTGTCATTGTTACCACTATTTCAAGTCACATCATACAGTATCATTGTTACCACTGTTTTAAGTCACTTCATACAATGTCATTGTTACCACTATTTCAAGTCACATCATACAGTGTCATTTTTACCACTGTTTCAAGTCACTGCTGCGGCGCGCAGCCCGATCCATGCACAGTCCAGAAAATATTATAAGCCCCTTGGGCATTTATAAAACAGTAGTTCTCAACCCGAAATAACATTTAAAATATCATTTGAGTTTTCAAAACTTAGAAATATGGCTGAGTTTGCAAAAACAGTATTTAAAAATTTGGACTGAAACCAAATGATATGCAAATATGCTAAAATAGTAACATCAATCCCCGAAGGATTCTACAAGTCGGCACAAGGCCTAAACATGGCAATCCCCAAATTATGATGTTAACAAGTAGTTTCAGTCAAATACGCAGTAAAATCAACAACCGGGACGGACCAAGTCACAATCCCAAATGGTGCTCTACCCCACGCTCATATCCGGCGTGCAAATCACCTCAATACAACACTATGATGTGCAAATCCGGAGTTTCAAACCCTCAAGATATCATTTACAAGTATTACTCACCTCGAACCGGTGAAATTCCTCGCTCGCGATGCCTTTGCCCCTCAAATTGGCCTCCAAGCGCGTCGAATCTAACCAAAATCAGAGCGAATACATTACAATAGGCTAAGGGGATATAACCCAATTGAAAACAATCGAAATGTAGCAAAAATTCCGAAACTGACAAAACCCGAGCCCCGAGCCCGCTTCTAAAAAAATTACAAAATCACATTACTGGATTCCTTATCTCGCCACGAGTCCATACATACCAAGAACTCCCAAATCCGAGCTCAAATGACCTATCAAAATCCCAATTTGGAATATCAAAAATTCAAGCCCTAGCTTTACCCCTTTTAATGAATTTCAACCAATTTCCATGTTAAATTTGCCATAAACTTGAATAATTAGACTAAGGAACTTACCTCTAATCATTCTCCCTAGAATCCCTCTTCAAAATCGACTCAAGGCTCTCAATATCACTCCACAATGGAGGAAAAATGACATAAGCTCGCGGATGAATTAATGATATAAACCCTTCTGCCACAGCGATTTTTCGCTTCTGCGGTCCCACTTTCGCTTATGCGGGACCGCTTTTGCGGCCAAAAATCTGCTTTTGCGGTTCACACTTAAAAGTCCCCTCTCCGCTTTTGCGACTCGAACTCCGCTTCTACGGTTCACCCAGGACCGCTTCTGCGGTTAGATTTCCGCTCCTGCGGACCCGCTAATGCGGACCTTCTCAGCCCATACCAAAATCGCTTCTGCAACATGCATGCCGCATCTGCGAAACCGCCTATGCGGTCCCTTTTCCGCAGATGCGGAAATGACAAAACTAGCAAAACCTGACCATGCAACAAACTCCAAACTCTCCGTTTAACCACCCGAATTCACCTCGAGGCCCCCGGGACCTCAACCAAAAGCATGAACATGATCTATTACCTTATTCAAACTTGCTCGAATCATCAAAACACGATCGTTAACATCAAAATCATCAAATTTCACCAAATCAAAGCCTAAGTTTTTCAAGAACTTCCGAAATGCACTTTCGATCAATAACCCAACCAAACGATGTCCGAATGACCTGAAAATTCGCACACATATCCAAAATCACCCAACGAAGCTACAACAACTCTCGAAATTCCATTCCGACCCTTGGATCAAAATCTCACCTATCAACTGGATTTCGCCAAAATACTAACTTCGCCAATTCAAGCCTAATTTTACACCGGGCCTCCAAAATCAATTTCGATCGCACTCCTAAGTCACAAATCACTTCCCGAAGCTAACCAAATTATCGGAAATCCCATCCGAGCCCTCTAACTCATAAGTCAACATCCGGTTGATTTTTCCAAAACAGGTCTTCCTTAAAGGGAGTAAGTATCTCATTTTCCACCAATAGTAAGCCAAATCAACCCTAACACACCACATACTGATAAGGAAACATGAAGAAGCATAAAACGGGGAAAAACGGGGCAGTAGCGCAGGAGACGACGGGTCGGGTCATCACATCCTCCCCAACTTAAACCAACGCTCGTCCTCGAGCGTACCCAGAGTTGTACTAGAAGCAACCCAATGGCCGAATGACTTTACCAAGCATATACCTGGGGTGATCCCTTGTCACCCTATCCCGCATAGGTCTGATGGCACAACATAACTGAAATCTCACAATCCATCTAGACCATAAACAGTAGAATCCCATTGCACTTTCCAAAATCATACACAAAATTAGAACCTCACATCTACACTCTGAATAAGTCTGAACCAGCCGTATTAGCTCATACCTGCAACCTCAGGTGAAATCATGTGATATACCCCATAACCCAAACAATCGAAATGATAACTTTTATCCATAGCAGTTGCCCACAACACCTGAATACCGGTAGGAACCTCTTATCGACTGAAATCTCATTACAACACTTTCTTATACTGCCAACGATATTGAAACACGCGATAAACCGAAACCATTTTTGAGGTCAACCATTTGTGAAGCCACTTCTCCTCCGACAATTACCATAGCAAATCTCCGAGCCGAACCTCGATATTATCCTTCCAACAAGCTGAAATCAAATCCGTTCGTATTCATCGATGACTCCTACGATCACCTCGAATCCAATACACCACTCTGGTGATATGACGCCTCAACACAGGCCTAAGCCACAACTGGCACAATCCAAGCACTAATGAAGGGCGGTCTGAACATACTCAAATTATGACAAATGGCTCAAACAACAGAACTGTAACTCAGACTCCCCAGTACCATCACAACACAAGGATGGGACCCCGTCCCACATCATAGAAATAGAATACCTGAATCTACCCCGAAGGGCCTAATCTCCACGTAGCCTCGCTACAATGCGCGATCTTATCCAAACATTGTTACACATGAAACACCTCAAGTCGCTATACTCGAAATTGACAACCACGCACGATTGATATCTAGAACCCAAACAAATCATTATACCCATGGTGAAGCAAGTAATATACACCATACGATCCTGAAATGACATAACCGAGGCGCCATTCGCCGAGCAACACCCAATACGGACTTTCCATGGAACCAGGAAACAAGGCATACGAGACAGCATATGGAAAACTATTCCCATCATCACACTGTTGCAGCGTGCAACCCGGTCCAGATAACATACCCATGGCGGCGTGCCACCCGATCCACACATACCCATGGCGGCGTGCCACCCGATCCACACATATATCTCACATAAGGAGATGCACATCAAGCCAAATTTGCTCATTATAACAAAGTACCGAGTATTGGTCGTAAGCATACCTGAGCGCATACAATATCTACATATAGCGTTATAAGCTACAAAACTCAAGCACAACTGAGGTTTCCCCCTCAACTTCCACTATGAATCCCGATAGCATCGCACCGTATGTGCCCATAGTCCATAAATCATAACGCCTCACAGCACCGAAAGACAACTCATAGATCTCCCCAGATCACTAACAAGCTCAATAACGATAGATTCAACTTATCCCTCCACAACACATATCGGGGCCAACCAAGCCATCTCATACTGGAACACGCGTCCGAAAAGTCTCTTAATGCCGGAACTGGCTTAATAATAGCAACCTCCGCACTGTCATCCATTATGAAGGCTCAATTAGGAAAGGCAATCCTTCCCAGTCGTCCGCTGATCTTTGGAATACCAACCATTATGCTATAACATAATCCGACGCACCTTGCCATGCAACTGGTGGCATTTTTTGACATAGCCCATAGCACAATAGTCCAGAATTATCCTAACACTAAGATAACCAGCCTAAACTCTAACATCACATCCAAAATCCAACATACCAGCAACGAAAGATTCACTCGAGCCTCCAAATCTCAATACTCGCCTCACAGTACCGATACACACGATCCACCATCGCAAATAGCCCGAGTATGAGGACTTCCGCCTCCAATCCCACATAGCACATGAATCATCATACTTGGTCCTAATTTTGCCGTCCGAACACATGCCACAGCTAGATATCCAATAATTCCACGATACATACTCAAAAATCTCCCTGAGCCACCAAGCCAACCCGAATATCACCAGTCGATCTAACAAGAAAGTGTCGCAACACCACTGAAGTACCATCACTTAATCACATTGCCCTTTCTCTGAAATATATCCTCTCGTCGGATCACTTTCAAATAACCGTATCATTTTCCTTGATTATCTGAGGCTACCCATTGCCTAAGTGCTTTATGAATTTCCTTTCTGACCTGAACTGAAACTTATCTAATCATGAACTTCCATAGATCTCATCTACTAGAAATCCTTACACATCTCATGCCTCTCATATTCGGAGAAGATGCACCTCTTCTACCACGACAACAATCAACAAGAATTCTCCCAATTTCATTTGCACAAACTAAACTGCCATGACTGAATCCTTCTAACCAAATCACGCTAAGCAAGTCATCAAAACCCCAGAGCATTGCTGCAAAATTACATGTGCTAACTCATTACCTCGAATATACACCAAGAAGTAATCATACCCTTACCATGCTGATCCGGTCAGTTATCAGGCTACTCCATTTATCTAAATTTCTTCTGATTCGTCTTTAACTTGATATTCCCCTTGCCGTAGTACCTCAATTCCTTAATCCAGGCTTACTGCACGAGACCCAAGCATAAGACCATACTGATGGGAGCCACAACCCGCTGACTACTCTCTCAAATGTTTCCAGAAACACCACATCCCAGAATACCTTATCCAGAAGAACTCTCTGTGAATCTAACTCTGTTTCATTTACTTTCCTGATGTGGATACCATAATTAACATAGAATACCACAAGTCTTGAGATCTTCTAATGAAACTCAGTTCCTAACCCCATATGCAACTTTAGAACTCTCAATTGACGTACGCAGACTCTTGAACCTATTAGAACCATTCTCGCAAGTCATTCACTCTTATTCAACCGCAATTTACCTGATCAAACAGACATAACCACCCGTGCCTCCTTAGCACTCTGACACCGTAGGACATGATCTCATTCCGATACAACCAAACAACTTACTTCTCTTCACCCTAAGCATTCTTTATCAACAACAGCTCAAGACATACTATTATTTTCTCACACCTACGAAGCACCACGTAACCTTCATCAAAATTTTGCTTTACTCGTGCCATCCTCGGCTTAATTTCTGCAACCCGAATTGATCCGCTAGCATACCTCGAAAAGGAACCAACATAGCACATAACCGTGCAATCAGCTAATCAACAGCAACCTCCCCAACTTGGCTCGAAGTCATTTGTCAGGACACATTTAATAACCCATAATACTTCTACTCTAATGATGCCACAATATTATAGTGAGATTAAACTCAACTCAGCTACTAGTTTATGAAAACACAGATCCTCGGATACTGAAATCCTCTACAAACCTCGCATTCATCCCCACATCAGCTGAATCCACTCTCTAAAGTGACCCAAATTTCCCAATTACCACACGTACCCTTCAATTACACATGAGATCTTCTAACAATATACATAAGAATCGTACCCCTTAAGAAAACTCCGCAGGAGATAACCCACCTTCTTCGCCTCAGTTTAGTATTTTAGCACACCTTCCACCATCATACACATAACACAACCATTTAGTCTTCCTGAGTCTGAACTTATATCGCCACACGTAATGTACTTCACTTCTCAACTAGGAGATACAAAAATATTCTTCACGTGCCCATAATTTGGACTACACATCAAGCCACAATAGGAATCGAATCATTAACAGTCCATCTACTATCCTGTAGACTTCTTCGTCATTACCAAGTCATATAGAAACATTACACAGTACCAACATACTCATTACGTAGCTATCCAGCTGCCATTCCCACAATTAGGGACAATACTAAACATATAAGTTCATAACACCAGCTCACAAAATCAGTACCTTAGTGCTCAAGCCATAAACAACGATCCGGCCTCAAGTCCTCCAGACTGGCCCAACATCAAACTCACGGAGATTACATCTCGCCCCCTCGATCAGGGAATCACAAGCCATCAAGGCACATATACTACTGAGCGCTCACATGCGCATAAAGACGTGTGGAAGGAATTTCAAGAGTTATATCTCAAGCTAAATCAAGTACACACAATAAGAATTCCAAGAAAGTGAAGTTTTCCTAAAGGTTCTGCAGCCTCTCGAGGATAAATACAGACGTCTCCGTACCGATCCGCGAGACTCTACTAAACCTACTCATGACTCGTGAGACCTAGTAACCTAGGCTCTGATACCAACTTGTCACGACCCAAATCCCAAACCCGGTCGTGATGGTGTCTCTCGTGAAGACAAGGCCAGCCAATAAAACAAATGCTTCCTTTTAACAGTCATTAACATTTATAAAGCTAAAATATGATTACATAATCAAAAGCACAGAAAACAACGATAACAATAGGTAACCATCCCGTCACAGCCCGACATCGGGGTGTCACTAGTCATGAGCTACTACATAGTTCACTAAAGTACTACAAGTCCAGAAATAGGAACAAAGTCTAAAAATAACATGAACAACAAAAAATAAGGGAGAAGATCCGGTGCCGCGGACGCTGGCGGTCACCTGGCTCAACTATGCTAGCAAATCTTCAGTCAACTCAAAACCCACTATCGGGTGATCAAGTACCTACATCTGCACACGAGGTGCAGGGAGTTAAGTGAGTATTCCAACTCAGTAACTGAGCGATAAGAAAATACGTAAGACATATCGTCATGCTGATAGAAGCAGAGAAGAACCTTTAAACGGAGAAAAATCAGTGAAACCGTGAAAATCTTTAGAAGTATCTTGGCTTAGTTTTAAACCTCTTTTGAAAATAGTCCTTTCAATAGTTGCAAAATAATTTTAGCAATCAGTGTCACCATGTACAGAAACCCACCCCTCGGGCAATATTCTTAATCCTGGTCCGCCATTGTTACCTGACCAAACGTACCATGCAATTCCAGATAGTACCAGAACAACAGATAAATGTCTCCAGAAATATCACAAACAACAATAAATGAACAAATGCATAAATGTAATGTTACATTCCAGTAGCCACTGCGGCGTGCAGCCCGAGCCATCCATATTTATTTATCATCAACAGGGCTCACTGGGGTGTGTACAGACTCTGAAGGGGCTCCTACAGCCCAAGATTAATATCATGCTCAGTCATTGTTACCCGACCAATTTACATCATACAGTGCCATTGTTACCACTGTTTCAAGTCACATCATACAGTGTCATTGTTACCACCGTTTCTAGTCACACCATACAGTGTCATTGTTACCACTGTTTCAAGTCACTTCATACAGTGTCATTGTTACCACTGTTTCAAGTCACATCATACAGTGTCATTGTTACCACTGTTTCAAGTCACATCATACAGTGTCATTGTTACCACTGTTTCAAGTCACTGCTGCAGCACGCAGCCCGATCCATGCACAGTCCAGAAAATATTATAAGCCCATTGGGCATTTATAAAATAGTAGTTCTCAGCCTGAAATAAGATTTAAAATATCATTTGAGTTTTCAAAACTTAGAAATATGGCTGAGTTTGCAAAATAACCTTTTAAAACTTTGGAATAAAACCAAATGATATGCAAATATGCTAAAACAGTAACATCAATCCCCGAAGGATTCTACAAGTCGGCACAAGGCCCAAACATGGCAATTAGCCCAAATTATGATGTTAATAAGTAGTTTCAATCAAGTACGCAGTAAAATCAACAACCGGGACGGACCAAGTCACAATCCCAAATGGTGCTCTACCCCACGCTCATATCCGGTGTGCAAGTCACCTCAATACAGCACTATAATGTGTAAATCCGGGGTTTCAAACCTCAGGATATCATTTAAAAGTATTACTCACCTCGAACCGGTGAAATTCCTCGCTCGCAAGGCCTTTGCCCCTTAAATTGGCCTCCACACGCGTCGAATCTAACCAAAATTAGAGCAAATACATTACAATAGGTTAAAGGGATATAACCCAATCGAAAACAATCGAAATGTAGCAAAAATCCCGAAACTAACAAAACCCGAGCCCCAGGCCCGCTTCTCGAAAACTTACAAAACTCGCATTACCGGATTCCTCATCTCCACGAGTCCATACATACCAAGAACTCCCAAATCCAAGCTCAAATGACCTATCAAAATCCCAATTTGGAATATCAAAAATTCAAGCCCTAGCTTTACCCCTTTTAATGAATTTCAACCAATTTCCATGTTAAATCTGCCATAAACTTGAATAATTAGACCAAGGAACTTACCTCTAATCATTCTCCCTTGAATACCTCTTCAAAATGGACTCAAGGCTCTCAAAATCGCTCCACAATGGAGGAAAAATGACATAAGCTCGCGGATGAATTAATGATATAAACCCTTCTGTCTCAGCGATTTTTCGCTTCTACTGTCCCGCTTTCGCTTATGCGGGACCGCCTCTGCGACTAAAAATCTGCTTATGCGGTTCACACTTAAAAGCCCCCTCTCCGCTTTTGCGACTCGAACTCCGCTTCTGCGGTTCACCCAGGACCGCTTCTGCGATTAGATTTCCGCTCCTGCGGACTCGCTAATGCGTACCAAGTTCCGCTTCTGCGGACCTTCTCAGCCCATACCAAAATCGCTTCTGCGACATGCACGCCGCATCTGCGGAACCGCCTATGCGGTCCCTTTTCCGCAGATGCGGAAATGACAGAACTAGCAAAACCTGACCATGCAACAAACTCCAAACTCTCCGTTTAACCACCCGAATTCACCCCGAGGCCCCCGGGACCTCGACCAAAAGCACGAACATGATCTATTACCTTATTCAAACTTGCTCTAATCATCAAAACACTATCATTAATATCAAAATCATCAACTTTCACCAAATCAAAGCCTAAGTTTTTCAAGAACTTTCGAAATGCATTTTCGATCAATAACCCAACCAAACGATGTTCGAATGACCTGAAAATTTGCACACATATCCAAAATCACCCAACGAAGCTACAACAACTCTCAAAATTCCATTCCGACCCTCGGATCAAAATCTCACCTATCAACTGAATTTCGCCAAAATACTAACTTCGCCAATTCAAGCCTAATTCTACACCGGGCCTCCAAAATCAATTCCGATTCCACTCCTAAGTCACAAATCACTTCCCGAAGCTAACCAAATTACTGTAAATCCCATCTGATCCCTCTAACTTATAAGTCAACATCCGGTTGACTTTTCCAAAATAGGCCTTCCTTAAAGGGACTAAGTATCTCATTTTCCACCAATAGCAATCCAAATCAACTATAACATACCACATACTGATAAGGAAACATGAAGAAGCATAAAATGGGGAAAAATGGGGCAGTAACGTAGGAGACAACGGGTCGGGTCGTCACACCGGGATGTATAGGCGCGTCTATGTCGTGCACTATAATTTTTTCATGAATATTTATGTGTGTCAAATTTAATTTTTTTTGATAATTTATCTATGTATATCGTTCTTTCAAATTGATGCAGCTCCTCTTGCATGGTTGTGATCCAGTCTGCATCTTTCAATGCTTCTTTTATATTATTGAGCTCTATTTGGGAAAGAAAG
This sequence comes from Nicotiana glauca, assembly GCA_026770625.1. Lineage (NCBI taxonomy): Eukaryota > Viridiplantae > Streptophyta > Magnoliopsida > Solanales > Solanaceae > Nicotiana > Nicotiana glauca. The sequence continues at coordinate 59,803 of MU698011.1, forward strand.
GATGAGGAGGCAAGTGAGTTTCTTGCTTTTTATCTAGTTTGAACTCTTGAGTCAAGAGAATTGATTATGTTGTCAAGAGGATGTGAAAATTTGTGCCTCCAATATGGTGCCTGAGTCTCATTGGTAGAGGAACCAGGTATGTCTAACTGGAGTTCTTGGGCCCTTCTTACTTCATAAAGTAGAGTTCCTTGAACTGCATCAACAGCTCTATTTTTAGCTTCAATTGTTCTAATCAAGGGACCACGTTCCTCTCTAATGGATAGAGATGTATTTACATCATCTTCACTGGATTCCTTGACATGACTCACCATGTCTGCCTTTCTATTTGCTATGTCAATTACTTTACTTGGAACAGATAAAGGCTCTCCATCTGGGTCAACACATCTGTCTCTCTCACAGAAGAGATGAGCTTCATAAAAGATCACATGTATACTTTCCTCAACACATTGAGTTCTTTTATTGTACACTTTGTGAGCTTTGCTTTGAGATGAGTAACTCAGAAAAATTCCTTCATCACTTTTGGCATCGAATTTTCCAAGAGCTTCCTTTCTATTGTTGTGAACAAAGAATTTACACCCAAAAGTCCTTAGATATGTCAGCTTGGGATTCCTTCCATTCAGTAGTTCATATGGTGTTTTGTTCAGAAGGTACCTAATCATGCACCAATTCACCAAGTAGCAAGCAGTATTAATAGCTTATACCCAGAAATACTTTGCGATCCCGCTGTCAATTAGCATTATTCTTGCCATGTCTTCATGTTCTATTCTTCCACTCCACAATGCTATTTTGTTGAGGTGTTTTTAGAGCTGAGAAATTGTCAATGATACCATTTTCAATGCAGAACTCTTCAAATTTGATATTGTCAAACTCTTCCCCATGATCAGACCTAATGTAGGCTACTTTATTACCCATATTCACTTGGATCTTCTTGAAAAAGGCAACAAACACTTCAAAGGTTTCATCTGTGGTCCTTAGGAACAGAGTCCAGGTGAATCTGGAATAGTCATCAACTATCACAAAGATGTAATTCTTTCCTCCTCTGCTCTTTACCCTCATAGGTACACAGATCCATGTGAAGGAGATCAAGTGGCCTTGAAGTGCTGACTTCTTTTTTGGGCTTGAATGAGGATCTGACTTGCTTCCTTTTTACACATGTATCACACACTTTGTGATTCTTGAAGCTTGACTTAGGCAGACTACGGACCAGGTCCTTCCTGACTAACTTGTTCAGCAATGTGAAACTTGCATGACCTAGCCTCATGTGCCATAATTCTGCATCATCATCACCATCACTTAAACATCTTAGATTACCATTCTTTAGAGACTCAAAATCAGCTACATAGATATTCTTGTATCTTTTTGCCACTAGCACCACCTCACTCGTCCGCAGGTTTATGACTGTACAAATTTTTGACACAAATTCCACTTTGTTTCCCTTGTCACGGCTTTGGGAAATGCTTAACAAGCTGTATTTCAACCCATTCACGTTATTGAGTGAGAGAGAGACTTTCCAATCCTTCCGACTCCCAAAATGTATCCTTTCTTGCCATTTCCAAAGGATACACTCCCTCCTTGCAGGGCCTTAAGTGAAAGGAAATCATTTGTACTTCCAGTCATATGCTTTGAGTAGCCACTATCCATGTAACATTGTAGGCTGCTTCCTTTCACTGTTCCCTACACAAGAAGATCAGGAATATTAGCTTTAGGAGCCCAAACTAATCTGGGTCCCTTATAATGAGGAAATGGGTGAATAAGGGATATTTTGGTCCATGTAGGCATGATGCATTTTTTATATGAGAAACCTCTACTAGTAGTTACTTTTTCAGCAAAATATTTGTTTTTCTGCTGTGACTAAAATCTGGCCTTATAATTTTCTTTAAGGTGCCCATTATTGTCGTAGTGAGTCCAAAGCCAATTGTCAGGAACAATAACGTACTTGCTATGAGGGTTGTAGGGAATTTTTTCCCTTTGGAAACCAATCCCCTGCCTGTTTCCCCCATTACTGGTGTACATGGCAGTGATAACATCAGAGGACCGGGTCCACTTGAGTGATTTTCAAGATCACTCTTCACTCTGCCTAGTTCTTTCTGAAGTTGTTTGTTTTTCTCAAGCTCAGCACATAGACTAGACTTCACTGAATTTAAATCACTTTCAAGATTAATTTGTGCCTCGGTTGCAACTTCCTTTCCTTTTTGAGGGTTTTCAGTCCTACTCTCCATTTTAAGTTCCCCAATTGTTTCCTTCAAATCCATTACTAGGACTAGTATGTCATCTCTCTCATGCTCAATGCTAGTAACTCTCTCAATTAAGACATTTTCCCCCCACTTACACTCTCAATTGTCTCTTTTAGGTATACCACAACAATCGTAAAATCATCTCTTTCTTGTTCTACATTTGTAGTTTTTTCATTTAAGGCATCTCTTTCTTTCTTTTGGTTCTCAATTGTCTCCCTTAAATCAACTACGACTACTACTAGGTCATCTCTAGATTGCTCTGCTTCTCCTAGTTCAACTGTTAAAGCATCTTTGTCATTTATAAGATTGTGATAAGTATCGATTAACACATTTGACAGAGACATGAGTTTCTTAGGAGAATAAGATTTTAGATTTGTCTGAACATCTAGAAAATTTACCTCATCATCATCGTCATCTTCATTATCAAACTGAGCCATCAAAGCAAAAATTGAATCATACTCGGTTGCTTTTCTTTCTACTTCCATCATAGAACTATCACTTGGCTCATCATCTTCTCCAGATTCACTTGAAAAATCTTCCCATGTAGCAAGAGTTTGTCTCACGACATTGTCAACGACATTTTTCCTATTGAAGCGTCTATCAGGAATCGGGTTCCTTTTGGCTGCTTTATCAGAGTTGTTCTTATACTGATCTTGCTTTAGGAGAGGGCAATCCTTCATGAAATATCCTAGCTTGCCTCATTTATGACGGAGGTCATAATTTTTTTGCTGCTAGAACTTCCCCCTTTTGGAATGCCTCAATTCCTGCAAACCATCTTCTGGAATCTTCTTGTCAGGTACGCCATATCACCTTCCTCACCACTTGAATCATTGCTTTCTGTCTTAAAGACCATGTTCGTCTCCTTATGGGCTCTCTTCTTTCACTGTCCTTATCCTTCTTCATCTTATATGTTTTTAAATTTCCAACAAGCTCATCAATGGTTAGCTCCGCAAGTCTTTCGCCTCTCTAATTGCGTTTGCTTTGCTTTCCCAAGAACTAGGGAGTACACTGAGGATTTTTCTAACAAGCTTGTTTCTTGGAATAGTTTTACCAAGAGAGTGAAGCTCATTAATGATGGAGGTGAACCTGGTATGCATATCTTGGATAGATTCTTCATCTTTCATCCTGAAGAGCTCGTATTCAGTTGTGAGCAAGTCGATTTCGGATTGCTTAACCTGTGTCGTTCCTTTGTGAGCTATCTGAAGGGCTTCCTAGATTTATTTAGCTGACTGATATGCAGATATCTTGTTGTATTTATCAGGACCAATGCCACACACCAGAATTTTCTTTGCACGAAAATTCTTCTCTATGGACTTTCTATCGACGTCATTGAATTCTTTCCTCTTGGGAATGGCTACATCTAGGTATCCAATATGCTTGGTAAGAATAAAGGCCATCACATATGACATCCCATAGCTCAGAATCTTCAGCCATGATGAAGACGTGCATCCTATTTTCCACTATCCATAATACTGTCCATTGAACCTAGGTGGTCTATAAGTAGACAGGCCTTCTTCAAAGTTTGGAGGAGCATCCGTGAGGATCCTTTCTAGGTTTTAACCTAATAGAAAGAGCTCTCTCTGATACCAATTGATAGAATATAAGGGTCCACCAAGCTCTATAGAGAACCAGTTCTCTATCAGGTTCAACAAAACATACGCACACTAAAGTAAATAAATGGAAAGAGGAATTTTACGTGGAAAATTCCCAGCCCAACGTGATTAAAAACCACGACCTACCCTTGTAGGATTTCAACTTTACTGCTGAGCAACTTTTAGATTACAACATAGGAATTAACCTCTTAATCCCTCACTAACTTGTAACACACCTATTACAAGCCACTTTGTAATACCTCTATTACAAAGACTTCACAACTCGACTAACTCTAGCCAAGACTCAAACACAAAGTTTTAAGATTTACAAAGGATTTCCTACACACTGCTTCTTAGTAAGCTAAGTAGGAGTTACAAGTAAGAACATTAACAAATTTATAACTCAACTAAGGACATACAATAGCTTGATGTGGGAACTAGTCTGTAGTTGTTTTGTTCTTTGTTCTTGAAACACTTGAGAGTTTCTTGCTGGATGATCACGTGAGAGATCTTAAGTGAAATCTCTAAGTGTTCAAGTCATTTGTTTTAGCTTCCTTGATTTTGTAAATACATGTGTGGCATCACTTACAATGATGTAAGCAAGGTAGGTAAAAAGCTTTCCACAGAAAATTGACTGCTGACCTATAGCGTGTGCATGCAGCAACTTTTCTAGCTGGAGAGTTGACTTCGTACAGTCACCTTGGGAGCTGGTAGGGACCTGTTTCCTCAGCTGTTCCTTCGACTCTGAAAAGTTGATCCATATCCCAAACTGGAACCTTGTGATCTTAAGGTCTTGAGAATGTATAACAGGTTCCTTATCTGGTTCTGGATAATAAGTTTGTTAGATCATCAAAACATAAAACAAAGTACTTATGACCAAGCTACTTGTAACCTATCACTTTAACTAAAATATGGAATAATGCCAATAATCGAAGTTGGATTTCTAATATTTACAAGTGGAACCTCAACGTAATATGTTGGAGTTCAAAGAAGTGGCAGAGCCACATTCAACCGATTTGACACCCCTTCGCGGGAAATTACATTGTATTACTGGATAAAAAAATTTATTTTATGTATATTTACTATACATTAACTCCCCTTGATTTTATGGTGTATTTAAATTCTTATATTTTATACCCTTAGTGAAAATCCTGGCTCCCCCATTGGTTCAAATTATATTTTATTAGGTTGGAACTCCGGTACACGTTGTTGAACTTCCACTTTTAAAGTTATGAATAACAACACACTGTTTTGGGGCTTTTTTTTATAAGCAGGGATCTTTATATATATAAAATCACAAAATAGAGTTTACAAAGTTAGTAGTGTCCAAAGGGACATTACCTACGTGGCTATTCCATGAGATACTAATGTCACGTAGGACATTTTTATTTCCAAAGGATACAAGCTTAGTGCAAACATCTCTGCTAATGTTTTTAAATAGATAAATAGAACCTTCAAAGTCTGAGGATAAAGCAGCGGTAACAAAAAGGGGGGGATGGTGCATAATATCGAGATCCCTGCCATTGTTTACACGAACAACATTCTTAGCTAGCTTGTGTGCTGGCTTGTTGGCATCTCTGAAGTTGTTGTTAGTTTATATGAGTCCATCAAACTATAGAATACCTGGTCCTCTATGATTTTCCACTAAGAATACAAGGAAGCAGTAAGTAAAAGAGACACGGGATTTTTACGTGGAAAAATCCCACTCAAGGGGAAAAAAACCATGACCTTCACTTGTAGGCTTTCAACTTCACTAACTTGTAATCACACTATTACAAGACACTTTGTAATAACTCTATTACAAAGACTTTAACTCAACTAACTTGTAGTACACTTATCACAAGCCACTTTGTCACTAACTAGTTACAAAGACTTTAACTTATGACTAACTCTAGTCACAACATAAACTTAGAAGATTTGTGATTTTTGGGTTTCCTAAAACACAGCTTCTAAGAAAGCAAGATAGGAGTTACAATGAAGAACAAGTAACAAGATTACAACTCAACTACGGATACACATAGACTCATTATGAAACTGATCCTTTAGTGGAGTTGTCTTCTTGTTCTTGATACACTAGTGACTTCAAAACTAGATTGACCCTTTAATGCTTGAGAGAATATCACTAAATGCTCAAGTGATATCTTGTGAATTGCATCATGTTATTATACTACTAAAGACATCACAAGGATAATGTCAATTCTTAGTACAAGCCTCTTCAATGGGAAATGACTGTTGCATTGCCGCGTGAACAGTAGCAGGCAGTCACTCTCTGCAATTGCTTCCAGCTGTTGACTTGTACTTCTGTCATAGAGCACCAAGGTATCAGGTCCCTGTCATATTCCTCTTTGTAGTAGTTCATTAGCTGGAGTTCAGACTGAGCTTTGTTCATTTGAAATATGTACCAAGTGAGTCAAGTTCCCTATCTGGTTCTTAACAGTAAGTTTGTTAGATCATCAAAACACAAGAAACAGAAGGTGAAGACATTGAGAACCCATCAATTTCTCCCTTTTTGATGATGAAAAACTTAGGCATTGATAGTATCTATTTAGAGCATAGATAACCAGACGAGGTACCAGGAACTACCCAAAGTTTCTTCTCAATTAGATCCCCTGTTTCAATCAATTGGTCACCAAGTTCCCCCCTGACTTTTTGCTTTTGATTCCCCCTTAATTAGGTCCCCCGTTTCAATCATACTACACTATCTTCCCCCTTTTGGCATCATTAAAAATACACAAACAGGCAAACAACATAAAGAAGTCCAGCACAACCAACTCATGTCACATATGTGCACATAATATGACAGAATAGAGAAGCCAAAGGAAAACAACAATGTACAAGCAAAAGCAGAAGCTGTTTCATTGATATGAACAATAGACTGAGCAAAACAGGAGCAGTAATAGTGAATCTAGCATGCCATTATCAAAAGGATAAAAAGAAATAGAAACATCAGCCATAAAACATCATAACATAAGATAACTGGTCACTAGGAGGAATCTAATGGCACTAGAAGAGGAAGACTGGGGGAGGCGAGTAGCAAGTGTCTTTAGAACCAGGACCAGTCGGGCATTTACAAATAGCTTCTCTTCAAGCAGTTGTGCGCGAAGCTTATCATTTTCTTTTGTCAAGCGGTCAACTTCTTCATTTATAGGATTAATGAGACCGGGTCCTTTAACCGCTTGACTAAGCTGAGTTTCCAGTATGGTGTTTTGAGTCCTCAACCGTCTAATCTCTTCAGAAGCAGCATTTTAAGCATTGATCAGCTGAGAAATAGTCGAAATGTTTCCACCAGCCTTTTCTACACACTCACATTCTTCCAGAGTAGTTTTAGAGAAGGTTTGCTTGCGTGTGCCCACTCTGGGATTACCCAAGGGAATCTTGTAAAACTTAAACACTTGAGTGAGGAGGAATCCATGTGGAAGCCCATGATTCCCACCTTTAAAGTTTGCCACCTTTTGCATATGATCTATCACGATTGCTGGCAGGTTGATCGGGAAAAACTCACCAGGAGCTTCCATTAGAACTAGATTAGGCTTTGTAGCAATAGACCTCCTCTTAGAGCAAGGTAAAAATACCTTATTAACCAACTCAAAGAGAAGCTGATACTCAGGAAATAGCATTTTTTTATGAACCAGTTCCCCCTGCTGAATAGCTTGATCCTTCATGATAGCTCTCCTAAAATTAGCACCATAGACACCTTTGACAGAGGACATTCCTTCACAGAGAATTTGGAGAACCTTCCCCAATGCTGAAGCATCAAGTACAATGTATACTCTATTTACTAGCACACAGATGTGACCCCCCTCAACAATGAAGAGAGATACGTAGAAATTTTGTACCGCATCTTTGTACACTAAAGGTATGTTTTCCTAAAACAAGTGATCCCATTGCTGAAATTCTACTATCTCCAAAATTTGCCTTATATCTACCATCTCTGAGATTGTCGGATCAAACATATGACCCCACAAGACTTTCTGCGTTCTTAATCTCTCCTAGCAAAAACCACTGTCACTAGGTATGGTCTTTAGAGAACCAGGTTCCCCTACAGTTTCCTGTTTTCATTTTCTAGATTCTTCAATAGATTTCCCTTTCCAAATTTCAAACCCCACAATATCTCCTTCAAACATAGCTTGCTCAGCTACACTCTTCTTAGACTTACTACTACCCTTCACGAATGTTTCACTTTGTTTTTCAATAGCTTCATCGGAAGCTCCATCTACAGGCTTCTGGATTTTTAGAGATCGTTTTACTAAGGAAATAGGTTCCTCTAGAGCATCCTTGTCAGCCTCAGCCACTGGAATACTTTTGTTTGTCACAAACTCCCCTTATTTTATCGACCTCTTCCTTTTTGTTTTGACACTCCTCTTACCTTTATGCAAGGTAAAGTCGAAAGCCTCTTTCTGCTGCAACTTGAAAGTGGGTGACTTGGAAGATAATTCTAAGGGTTTAGGATAAACAAGAGGTTCTTGAGTTGATTTATCTGGAAGAGAATCAGGTCCTTCAATAGGTTTTTCTGTGACTGTTTCATGGACTAGAGACTCAAAGAGTACCGTAGTTCTTTCATCACCTAGGAATGGAGTTTTTTCCCCATGATACTCAAACAAGGGATAGGCTCCTTCATTCAACAGACTCTCAGCAGCAATGCCATGGTATTGTGCGTTGCTTCCTTTTCTGGTGACTCTATGAGAGCCACTAAGTCCAAAATAGAGGAGTTCAGATACTGATCAGGATCTGAACTCAGAGACCTAGAGGAAACACTTCCTGAGTGCTCTTTGGAGAGATTAGAGGAATGAGAATGCGTGGGGTTTTCAACACATGGAAGGAAGACAGAATTTGGTAGAGAAGAAAAGTCAATATGAAGTGAGGAGGGACTATGTGTGGGTGCACTAGCATTGGGAAATGTGGAAGAGTGAATTCCTGGTGATGATTTTAAGGATGATAATGGAGTGAGAGTGGTGTTAATGGTGGAAGAAGGAAGCGATCATTCGATTGCCATTGTAGGAGGATTTGGTAAGGAAGTTGAGTGAAAAAGGAATGAAGAGAGGATCACCGGGATACACAAAAGATGAAGGTTCATGACTTGCTATGAGAAAGAAAGAGAGTTTTATGGGAAGAAGAACTAATGATGAGAAGAGAGAGAAATGGGTTCTGAAGGGTTTTGAAAACGGCAGTAGGTTTGTGGGAAAATGTTATCGTGTAGAGAAGGTGAAGGGATTTGAAAGACAAGACATGACATGTAGACTTTGAAAAGTTGGATGATGTGGCAGTTGAATTAATTTTGTTAACCCTTTTGAGAAAGAATGCAAGATAGCACATTACTACTAACATGTGGTACAGGAACCTGATGCTCGAACGGTTTTTTGAAAAAGTATTTAGCAGCTCTTCTTTTGCAGTTCATCATTGTACCTTTAGCTTCTATGATCATCATGCGTGTTTACTTGTGTTAGCCCAAGTTCAGGTAAAGTTTTGAAGAATGACAAATGCACTCAGTCATGGAACAGGTCCATCGTGTGAGACATAGTGTTTATCAACCTATACATGTGAGATGTACGTGAAGGAGATAAGTCTCAAGGATAAAGCAACAATATCTCCTGAACTGATCGAAAAGGTTGCATATTGGATAAATAGAAGAAGTCTCCTTATGTGAAGAGAACACAATCCGGATCAAGGATAGGGTTGGAGTTTGTAATGTTCAAGGACTCAACTTCGATGGAAGATCAGCAATTGAGTCTCAATCAAACTCTGATTACTAACTCTTTAAATAACAGTGATTGTTCTCTTTTATAGGTATTGCACAAACGCAGAAGTTAAACTAAATTGAGAGCAAAAGAGCGAGGCAATTTGGCAAGCAATTTATGTGAGATTCAAGTGTGCATTCCTAAAGTTACTTGGACAAGATAGAAAACCAATTCCATTGTGTTTATTCTTATTCTAGTTCAAGTGTAGTAGGTATTTTAAAGTGTACATTTCCAGCTTTTGTAAAAGCAATTGTAATAGGTACTTTGAGTATTCAAGTTATAGGCTAACTTGAAAGTGTCGCAATAGTTGAGGCTACGTGCCATACTGGGATTAGAGTTTAATCCTTAGGTTTATAAGAGTTTCGTAAATGCTATTTTGGCTCAGTGATTTTAGTGGAAGTTTGGGAAAATCCTATTGAGTAGTAGCTTGTGGTTTTTTCACCTTTTGAGCCAGATATTTTCCACGTAAAAATCTCTGTGTTCTTTATTTTATGCACTCTTAATTCCACAAACAGTAGTTGTAAGTACACCTAGAAGAACCAGGTTCTTCTAGAGCGAAATTGGGTACCACACAAGTCACCCCCCTCTTGTGCGGTATTGACGTCTAGGACATCAATTGGTATCAGAGCGGTTTGTCCTTGAAGAGGCTAACAACTTAGGAGAAGATCAACATGAGTGCACCACCTGGGAACTGGGAAGGGAAATCCACTGCTAGGCCTCCACTTTTCAACGGTCAATACTATTTTTGGTGGAAGAACATGATGAAAGATCACATTATAGGAGAAGACTATGAACTCTGGGACATAGTCACTGATGGTCCCCTACCAACCACAAAGAAGAATGCTAAAGGAATTGATGTGCCAAAGACAAGGGCTAACTGTACTGCTGAAGACCCGAGGAAGTGGGAGAAAAATGCTAAGGCCAAGAAATGGATTGTGTGTAGACTAGGACCAAATGAGTACAGTAGGATCCAAAGCTGTACAACTGCTAAGAAGATATAGGACACTCCGCAAGTGGCCCATGAAGGAACACCTCAAGTGAAAAGATCAAGAGGAACACTTCTGTATTCTCAATATGAGAATTTTACTATGAAGGAAGGAGAAACTATCCAGGAGATGTATACTAGATTCACTACACTGAAAAATAAACTTGAGTCTCTTGGAAGGGTTATTCTTGAAGAAGACAAGGTTGAGAAAATTCTGACAAGGGTTTTTCCAGTGACATGGGAAAGCAAAATCACTGGTATTCAAGAATCCAAGAATATTGCTACTCTTAGACTGGATGAATTGATTGGAAATTTGACTGCTTATGAAATGAGAAGGCAAACCATGAAGATGGATACCTCCAAGAAGGAGAGAAACTTAGCTCTCAGAATTGCTGAAGGTTCAGATCTGGAAGATAATGAGCTGGCTATGATCACTAGGGATTTCAAAAAGTACCTGATGAGAGGAAAGGGTTCTTCAAGAGGTACAACCTTCAACAAAACAAGAGCTCCTGAGAAATAAACCAATGAAGGTTGCTACAAGTGTGGTAAGACTTATCACATGATCAAGAACTGCCCTCAATGGGAAATTGAGTGGAAGAAAGAAAAAGCTGAATAAAGGAACAGATTAAACCTAAAAGAAACAAAGGTTCAACCAAGGCTATGGTTACTGCTTGGGGAGAAACCTTAGATGAAGACTTAGAAGGTGAAGCTGAAGAAGAGCAAGCACTGATGGCCATCGGAGAATTAGATGATGAACAAGAGGTAAGTATTCTTCATCTCAAATACAAGATTAAATTCTTGTTTAAAGAAAGGTTGGCTGAGCTATTACTAGACTTCATTGATGAGTCTAAGATAATTAATAATGAAAAGGAAGTTCTGTCTAGGGAATGTGTGATCCTAAAAGCAAAATGCAAAAGTCTAGAGTCTAGGGCAAATGATAGTGATAACAAAAATGCTGAGTTCAAGAACCAGGTTCTTAAACTTGACAACAGTGTCCTAGAACTTAGGTCTGAAAACTTAAAACTGAAATTAGGAACAGAAAAGAAAAAAGCTGATCACTCATATCTCACTCTAGAAGAAAATTTGGGAAAAATGAAATATGAATTGTATGAGAAAGATGAATTCATCAAAGTCTTAAAGGAAGATCTAGAAAAGGTGAAAAATGAACTAGACAGAAATTGCAAGTGGAACAAGGCTTCTGATGCACTCTCCTGGCTACAAGAGCAACACAGTAGAAACAAAAAAGGACTTAACTATAGGACTCAAGCTCCAAAATGGGATCCTAAAAGCAAGTACCTCACACTTCCTGAAAATAAAATCTGTACACACTGTAGTAAGACCGTCCATTACAAATATGAATGTAATGTAAAAGAAAAGGCCAGTCAAAAGAACAAAGCTTTTGTTCAAGAAAAAAATAAGATGCCTGGATGGGAAAAAGGGAATTTGATTCACCCTTTTGCTTATGGAAAGGGACCCAAACTAGTTTGGGTTCCTAAGACTAACCCCTGATTTTCTTTTGCAGGTCCAAGTGAAAGGGAGGAGCCAAATATAGTATATGGATAGTGGCTGCTCAAAATATATGACTGGGGTTCACTTGAGGACTTAAAAGGAGGTAATGTCTCCTTTGGTAATGGAAAGAAAGGTGAGATCATTGGGGTTGGAAAGGTACGTAAAACAAATTCTCATTCCATAGAGAATGTCTACTTGATAGATGGTTTGAAATATAGCCTAATAAGTATGTCACAGTTGTGTGTTTTACCTCCACCAAATGCTTTGTGATTAACCTTACCACTGATAAGATTGTTTTTCAGGGAAAAAGAGTTAACAATATTTGCATTATAGATTTGTCCACTCTTTTAGAAAATGAACTCATATGTTTAAGCGTGTTGGTTAATGATCCCCTCTTGTGGCACAAAAGACTTGGTCATGCTAGTCTAAATCAGCTTAACAAATTAGTCTCCAAAGACTTGGAGATAGGGTTACCTAATATCAAGTTCAAGGAAGACAAAGTTTGTGAGGCATGTGCAAGGGGGAAGCAGGTAAGGTCGTCCTTCAAAAGAAAAAAAATGGTAAGTACAACCAAGTCGTTGGAACTGGTCCATATGGATCTATGTGGTCCAATGAGAACCATGAGCAGAAGTGGAAAGAAATATGTAATGGTGCTAGTTGATGATTATTCTAGATTTATCTAGGTTCTATTTCTAACCTCCAAAGATGAAGCATTTGACATGTTTTCTGTATTTGTTAGAAAAACTCAGAAACAATTAGGAAATCAACTTGCCTCCATTAGGTCTGATCATGGAACTGAATTTGAAAATTCCAAGTTTGCTGAGTTTTGTGATGAAAATGGTATAGATCATAATTTCTCTGCCCCTAGGACCCCTCAACAAAATGGAGTAGTTGAAAGAAAGAATAGAACTCTTGAGGATATGGCTAAAACCATGCTACTTTCTAGTAAATTGCCTCACAGCTTCTGGGCAGAGGCTGTAAACACTGCATGTTACATAATAAATAGATGCATGACTAGACCTCTGGTAGAGAAAACTCCTTATGAGTTACTTAAAGGGAGAAAACCAAACATATCCCATCTTAGGGCATTTGGTTGCAAGTGTTATATGCACAATAATGGAAAGGAATCCCTAGGAAAGTTTGATCCCAGAAGTTATGAGGGAGTATTCTTGGGATATTCTTCACATATAAAATCATATAACGTGTTTAATAAAAGAACTTTGTGTGTAGAAGAAAGTGTGCATGTAGTATTTGATGATACTAACATTCTTTCTGAGAGAGAGGACATGAAGATAAAGCCATTAGATTGGTAAAAGACTTGACTGAAGCATCAGCTCAGGTAAAAGTGGCACCAACAGAAGGAACAGGTGATGGAACAGGTTCTTCCATACAAAGCAACCTGACAAGGGGGAGAAATCAAAGAGGAATTGAAACAAACTCCTTGAAGGAACCTGTTCATGATCCTATTCCTTAGCAAATGGCAGAAACATCTAGCAGAGGCCAGTTGGTAGTGAAACCTCACAAGTATCAAAGTTCTTATCCCATTGAGAACATCCTCACTGATCCAACCTCTGGAGTTAAAACCAGATCACAATTAAAGAATCTGTGTGCTTTTGATGCTTTTCTATCTATCATTGAACCTAAATATGTTGTTGAGGCTTTGCAGGATGCAGATTGGGTGAATGTAATACATGATGAGCTTAACCAATTTGAAAGGAGTCAAGTTTGGTACCTAGTACCAAGACCCAAGGACATATCAGTCATTGGTACAAAATGGGTCTTCATGAACAAACTTGATGAAGATGGAACAGTTACAAGGAATAAGGCAAGATTGGTGGTCCAAGGTTACAGCCAGGAGGAGGGCATAGACTATGATGAGACTTTTGCTCCAGTTGCAAGACTAGAGGCAATCAGACTTCTCATAGCCTTTGCAGCACATATGGAATTTACTCTTCATCAGATGGATGTCAAAAGTGCCTTCCTAAATGGCTACCTAAAAGAAGAAGTGTTTGTAAAACAACCTCCAGGGTTTGAGAGTAAGGAATGTCCTGAGCATGTGTACAAGCTAGAAAAGACTCTCTATGGACTCAAGCAGGCCCCAAGAACATGGTATGAACGACTGTCAAAATTCCTACTGGAGCATGGTTACAAGAGAGATAAAATAGATAGTACCTTATTCATAAGGGAAAAAGGTAAGGATCTCCTTGTTGTGCAAATTTATGTTGATGACATAATCTTTGGGGCTACCACTGACAAGCTGAGTAAGGACTTTGCAAAATTAATGGGGAGTAAGTTTGAAATGAGCATGATGGGCGAGATTAATTTCTTCTTAGGCTTACAAATCAAACAAAATCCAAATGGAATCATGATCCATCAGCAGAAGTATACAAAAGAGCTAGTCAAAAAGTTTAAAATGGAGGATTCTAATGAAATAGACACACCTATTGCAACTGCTACTAAATTAGATGTTGATGAACCTGGTTCATCAATTGATCAAAAGTCGTATAGGGGTATGATTGGCTCACTCTTGTATCTCACAGATAAAAGACCTGACATTATTTTCAGTATAGGACTTTGTGCTCAGTTTCAGGCAAATCCAAAAGAGTCTCACTTGACTGTTGTCAAGAGGATACTGAGATATCTGAAAGGAACCACAGATCTGTGCCTTTGGTATCCTAAAGGTAGTAATTTTGATTTAGTAGGATATGTTGATACTGATTATGTAGGTTTCCTAGTGGATAGGAAGAGCACCTCAGGTATGGCACACTTCCTTGGTTCATGTCTTGTGTCATGGGCTACCAAAAAACAAAATTTTGTGGCCCTATCTACTACTGAAGCTGAGTATATTGCTGCTGCTTCTTGTTGTGCTCAATTACTATGGATCAAACAACAGCTGGTAGATTTTGGAATTGAAGTGGGATGTATTCCAATATTCTGTGATAACACTAGTGCTATAAGTATGACAAAGAACCCTGTTCATCATAAGAGGACTAAGCACATAGATGTTAGACACCACTTCTTAAGAGATAACTATGAGAAAGGATTGATTTCAATAGAATTCTGTGCTATTGATAAACAAATAGTTGACATCTTCACTAAAGTACTGAGTAGAGAAAACTTTGAGAGGAACATGTTGGAATTAGGGATGATTAAGATCACCTAAAAGGTCCAGTCCAGAATGCACAATGAAAAAAAAAAGGAAAAATGAAAAAAAAAAAATTTGGTTAGGAGTTTCAACTTTGTGTAAAAAAAATAAATTTATAAATATCTAAGATTAATTCTTACTCAGTCTCATACTTTAATCAATATACTCCTGTGATATGTGTATATATGACTCACTGATCTCTTACAAAGTTTTTTCTGTTATGACGTTTGAGGCATGTTCAAGAGAGTTCTACTTGAAGAACCTGGTTCATCAGTATATGCTTATGAGAAAGTTCAGGTATGTTTTCTATACTTTGCACAATTAGAAAGATTAAATTTTCAATCATGAGCAGAAGTCCTACATTCATAAAATTCCTAGAAATTATATCCGTTGAGCATTGAACCAGTTTCATTCTCCTAAAACTCTAAATAAAATGGGATTTTTGCCTAAAATCTAGCGACGCTTATTAATCACTAATAGACCGGAATTTTAAAGTGATTAGACTTCTAATTGACTCCTGCAAAAAGTTGTTGTTACTGCAATTACTTCTAATCATATTTAAATACTCACCACACCCTTCTTCATTATTTCACAACCGTCAAATACCCCTCTTTAGTTCTGATTATCTTCTTCTCTCCAAAATTCCAAAATTCCCAAATTCTTCAAGAAATAATTTACCATGTCTAAACCCCAAGATAATCCTGGCACTCCCCCACCTGTAACTTCATTGAATACATCCTCATCTACTCCTCCTATTGAAAACCCAAAACCTAGGTTTCGTAGGTAGAAAATGTTAACTAGAAAATCTGTAGCTTCTGGTTCTTTGAGAAAAGCTCTGAATCAGAAATTGAGGGCTAGCCAGAAGAAGGAAAGTTCTGCTTAAGAATCTGACTCCAGCTCTGAGTCTGAAGCTTTTATCTCTGCCAGCGAAGGTGACGAACATGGTTCTTCTAACACTGACAAGAATCAAGAAACCCCTGGTGAGGTAAATACTTGTTTGGTATTTTCTAATATAGTTGAAAAGGTAGATAATAGGTTTGTTTTGGTTGGTTCTGCGAAAGATGTAAAGGGGGCTGAGTCAAGTAGGAAGGGCAGTAAAAAGAAAGAAAAAATTCTTGTTATTTGTGGGGGTGTGGAGGAGAGTGGCAACAACTCAGGGGGAAATAGTTCTGGGGAGGCGACTGAAGGGCTAGTAAATTTAAGCAAGCATCAAGTTGAAACTGGTGCATATGGGGAAGAAACTTTGGCAGATATGCTGAAGAAAGTTGGGGCCAGTTATGATCCAAAGAAGCGCAAGGCTACCTCACAAAAGACTCCAGCTGCTGTCACACCTCCTTTCGCACGTCCCCACCCCGAGGGGTAAAAATGGCGAAGGGAGTTTTTCTAATTAAAGTGACAATATTCGAGACGGGATTATTTTGTTTATTTCAGAGTCGCCACTTGGAATAAATTAAAAGTGT
>MU698012.1:0-22095 GCA_026770625.1 Nicotiana glauca
GAAGGCAATACCAATACCAGAGTTGTAGTCAAAGATGTCTTGAGCTTTTGAAAGCTCTCCTCACACTCCTCTGTCCACCTAAATAGGGCACCCTTCTGGATCAGCCTGGTCATAGGTACTATAATAGACGAGACACCCACTATAAATCGATGGTAATACCCCGCCAACCTAAGAAAACTCCGAATCTCCGGAGCTAAAGATGATCTGGGACAACTGTGTAATGTTTCTACCTACTTTGGATCCATCTTGATACCATCACTCGATACTACATGACCCAAGAATGCCACTGATTCTAACCAAAACTCACACTTCAAAAAAATTGCATATAGCTTTTTTTTCTCTCAAGGTCTGGAGTACAGTCCTCAAGGTGTTGCTCATGGTCCTCCCGAGTCCAAGAGTACACCAGAATGTCGTCAATGAATATTATGATGAATGAATCAAGATAGGGCCGAAGAACACTGTGCATAAAATGCATGAATGATGTTGGGGCGTTGGTCATCCCAAATAACATCACAAGGAACTCGTAGTGACAATACCGAGTCCTGAAAGTAGTCATCGGGATATCTGGCTCCCAAATCTTCAACTGATGATAGCCTGAACGCAAGTCAATGTTGGAAACACCTTCNAAAAAGATCGTTGCACTCAAAAGTGACGCCGTGGGTTGAATGAAACCCTTATCAAGCAATTTCTATAACCGCTTCTTCAATTCCTCTAACTTAGGAAGAGCCATACGATATTGAGGAATACAAATGGGATGAGTGCCCAGAAATAAATCAATGCCAAAATCAATATCCTTGTCAGGCGGCATGCCCGAAGGATCAACTGGAAATATTTCTGGAAAATCTCTCACTACTAGAACTGACTCAACTGTAGGGGTATCAATACTAACATCCTTCACATAAGCTAGATACGTGTCACACCCTTTGTGAGCGCGTGATTTTTGCCCTATATAAATTACTCCGACAAATTCAAAACAAAAAACAACTCCTTTTCATTATTTGCAATTAATGGATTTTGGTGGCATTTTCTGTTAATTGATGGCCTTTGTTTGTGCATGTTTATTGTTGTTTGAATCATGAAAAATATTAAAAAATATGCATGATATTTGCATTTAGGATCTAATTTCATATTCTAAGGATTACTTAGTGGTTTAAGCCGTTTGTAGAACAAAATTTAAAAAGAAAATAACAAAAATAGTCCGTTCTTGTATTTTTAATTGTTAATTGTTGAGTCTACATTTAAATAGGATTTAATCAATTTTGTAGGAATTAATTAGCTTAGTTTTGACAATAAATTAGGTTTCATTTGAATTTTTGCATTTTTATATAAAATTAGGAAAAATACAAAAAAGAAATACAAAAAATAAATAAAAGAAATAAAGAAATAAAAACAAAAGCAATTAAAAATGAGATGGTCTTAAAAGACTCAAAATTGGGCTAAAATGGTCTAGCCCAATTCATTTTCGCCCAACCCAATTAAATTACCCGGTCCAGATGCCCATGCCATTGAGACAAATGAAACGACGTAGTATCGGGACCATACTACGTCGTTTTGAGTTATAAATGCCAAATCAAATCCAGACCGTCTATCCACTCTCATCCAATGGCCAGATTTCATTCTTTGATTTTAATAAGGTTGTCCTAAAACCCCATTAACCCTAAAAACATTTTATCTCTTCCTCGTATCATCCTCCCCCCGTAACGCCGCCCCACCATATTACCACCATTGCCTCCGCCGTTCTCCGCCCCAGTGCCGCCGGCCGGAAATCGTCGCCGCCGGCGATGAAGCTCCAAACGACACCAAAATCACACCCCTGATTCTCCTCGTCCTCCTCTATCCAAATGTACCATCGATTTCCCTCAAAACCCACCCTAGGCCGTCGAATCTGCGATCAAAATCTCCGGCCAAAACTCAAAGTAACCCAATTGCCACCAAATTAACACCGTATAACCGCCTGAGCCTCCTCTACACAACCCCCATAACCACTTGTCTCGAATGTGGCTGGAACGGTTCGAATCTTCAGTTGAAGTTTTTCCGGCAAACCTTAAGTTCTCCAAACCCTCCCAAATTCACACCACACAACCCCCAAACCTCCCTCACCCCTAATCCCTAGCCAAATCTCCTCGAATCTGAGTACAAGTGCCGGAATTTCAAATCTAGAGTTTTGGACATCGAGGCTGTTTTGGGGAATTCAGGGTTCGATTGGTTTTAAGTTAATGTTGTATGCTTATTTCATACGAAATAAATATATAACATTAACTCAAAGCCAAATTTGAAATTCAATCAAGTCTGAAGTAAAATATGTATGTTTTTCTTCTTGATTTGATTTCTGTGTAGTTCTATTTTGAGTTTATTTTAGTTTAATATTGGTTTTCGTTTTGCTCTTCCTTTTTGATTAAGATTAGTTTAATTTTTTGTTTTGAGTTCGATTAATTTGCTCGGCTTATTTTGGTTTGAATATGTTTGATATATGGTTCAATTTAGTGTTCATTAACATAGGTTTAATTTCTTTTAATCTGTTTTAGGTCAATCCTGTTTGGTTAATTTTTTTTTAATTCTGATTTGAATTAATATTCGTCTTAATCTATAATCATTTGTTAGTTTTGTTTAGATAATT
This sequence comes from Nicotiana glauca, assembly GCA_026770625.1. Lineage (NCBI taxonomy): Eukaryota > Viridiplantae > Streptophyta > Magnoliopsida > Solanales > Solanaceae > Nicotiana > Nicotiana glauca. Next base: position 2,618 of record MU698012.1, read on the forward strand.
TTGATTCTGATTTGTATTGATAGGTGTTAGTCAATCATGTTTAATTGATTTTGATTCTGATTTGTATTAAGGTTGATTGGGTACAGCTGAATAAACCACCCCTTTTAGTTAACCATAGTTAAATCTTAGCTAAGGTAAAGGTTTTGGTTGTGTTAGTAATTTCAGGGAGGTTTTAAGGGTAATGTGGGCATAGAAAAGGGTAGTTTTGTTAAGAATAGTAAATTCAAAGCCAAGGTAAGGGTAGTATAGGTATTGTATAGGTAAAAGAACACCCTAGGTCCTTCTAGAAAGGGGTTTTAGTGTAAGTTTCAGACTTTTAAGAGCAGTAACTTGGATAACAAGTCAAAATTGGAGGTTTAATAAGTAAAATCTGAAATTAAAACGGAGGGAAAATGGGTAAAAACTTCAAGAACTTTCTGCCCCATTCTTTGCCTATAAAAGGCACCCCTAATGCCTTCACTAACAAGTTTAGACTCCCTAAAAAAATTAGAAGTTTCCGCCTCCAAAATTCCCCCCAAAAAGCTCTATCTAATTTTCAGATCTAGTTTTGAAATTCAAACATTCAAAAAAAATCCAAAAACGATAGAAAACCTAATAGAAAAACCAAAAACAGTCACCGTTTCATTGAAATTTTCAGTTTAATTTCAGCTTTCATAGTTCTAAGTCTGGTATTTGAGGTTTCAGAGGTTCATTAGATTGAATTTGAGTAGATTTGGGTGTACTTGAGCTAGTTTTGTTTGAGTTTTGGTTTGCTGAAGGTTTTCGAGTGTGTTCTGGATTCATTTTTAAAGTTATTTGGTTCATTTTGCTACTGTTCATTCCTGGCTTGAATCTGGGCTTTGGTTGAGTTTTGTTTGGGCTGTGAGTTTGATCTGAGTTGCTGTTGATTCTCTGATCTTTGCTGACTTCCTCTTCTCCTTCTTACATTTCTCATCTCCAGGTACATACCCTGAGACTGTGTTGATATGGCTTCTTCTGTTGAAATAATGAAATGAAATTGAGGCTTGTTGCTTTGATGTGGAATCACACTTTAGATAATTCTACTATGTTTTGAGATGCTGTAATTAAACTAGGACTGTTTTAATTCATAGACTGTTGGATTTATTTTTAGTAGCATTTGAAATCTGTAATTAATAGTTTTAATTTGTTTAAGTTTGTGTTACTAATAGATTGTAGTATAGTGTAGTGTAATTCAATTTGTTTTTTAGGGATTATGAAAAACAGGTTCTAATAGTTTCGTGTGTGAGTATGCTGATTTGGGTAGAATGATGTTGGTCTGAAATTAGCTTTAAAACGGTTAGTTTGTTCTGAATTTGGGTCGTTAATCTGTTCACTTTAGTGTTAGTAAAGTAATCAAGTTCTTAGTTCATTTGCTTAAGGATTATGTTCATGAAACTTTTGTTGTTATATTCAATACACATTTCCAACCTGTTTTACACTTTTAGTAATATCCAGAAATTCACTAGTAGTTAAATAGGTAAATTAATCTGTGTTTGGAACTGAAATTCGAGGGATCAAGGTTTCACAAATTTGAGTATGTTAATATTGTTTTCCTTAATTACAAGCTATTGAATACTATGTGCAAAACCTGAAGCATTTTTAGTAAATATTTGTTTGAATTGAATTGAATTTAGCCTAGTTTAGTAGTTTGGGCTCAACAGTCCATTTGAGTGGCCTCGGTGCCTCAATGAATGGCCCAGGCATATTTCAAATATCTATGTTCGTTTGGGGCCTGGGCCAAGGCATGGGAATGGCCAGGTGCGGTGCAGACCTAGGCACCATTTATCCCCATTGGGCTTATCCTAAAGCCCAATTGCTGGGTTGTAATGCAAAACTACCATTTGGTCCAATAATAAATTAATTAGGACTGTCTTCTTTTATTATTAGAGACAAAATAAAAAAATAGAAAATCATAGCCTGCTTTAGGGTTGATCTTTAAATAAGTGATGAGACGAGCCTCGCCAAATGAAATACAAATGTGGGGCCCTCAATAAATGCTATATAAAAATACTTAGAATTCGGGAGGACCGTTTAGCGAATTTCACGGTCTTCCCCAAAGATAATAAACGCGTAGTTGCTTTAGACACGTATTTTAATAATATTACCTTCTTAAATATGGGTGCACATTTATGTGACCCAAATCTAAATCTCAACGAAGTTGAAATGTGTCAAAAACCACGGGTGCACTGGTGCGACGTGGTTCAAGATACATTTTCACAACGTTGCAATTCTTATAAAAATAAAAAATAAAAAAATAATAATAATAAAAGCGGGCTATAATAAAAGGCACATAGGTTAGAACATGTTTTGAAATCAGATACAATCAAATACAACAGTCGAGCGACCGTGCTAGAACCACGGAACCCGGGAATGCCTAACACCTTCTCCCGGGTTAACAGAATTCCTTATCCGGATTTCTGGTTCGCAGACTGTAATACAGAGTCATATTTTTTCTCGGTTCGGGATTAAAACCGGTGACTTGGGATACCATTAATCTCCCAAGTGGCGACTCTGAATTCTTAATAATAAATCCCGTTCCTATTGTCCTTTAATTGGAAAAACTCCTTTACGCCCTTGCGGGTGGTGTAGCAAAAAAGGAGGTGTGACACCCTTCTCAACCATTATTTGAGCTTTAAGAAATGAAATAACTCTGTTGGAGTATAATCTAAGGTACCCAATACCAGAGTTGTAGTCAAAGATGTCTTGAGCTTTTTAAAGCTCTCCTCACACTCCTCTGTCCACCTAAATAGGGCACCCTTCTGGATCAGCCTAGTCATAGGTACTATAATAGACGAGACACCCACTATAAATCGATGGTAATACCCCGCCAACCTAAGAAAACTCCGAATCTCCGGAGCTAAAGATGATCTGGGACAACTGTGCAATGTTTCTACCTACTTCGGATCCATCTTGATACCATCACTCGATACTACATGACCCAAGAATGCCACTGAGTCTAACCAAAACTCACACTTCAAAAAATTTGCATATAGCTTTTTTTTCTCTCAAGGTTTGGAGTACAGTCCTCAAGGTGCTGCTCATGGTCCTCCCGAGTGGCTTGCCTAATCTTGTGTGGGTGACAAGTGCGTACACGGGCTATTTGTTGAAAAACCTATTTTTTACTGAGTAATAAGTTGTTTCATCTTAGTTGAGTTATACTAGCATGTGTAGTTATCTTGTTTAGCCTAGAATAGCATGTCTATGTGTCTTGAACGCTTATCTGAACCTGTGCAACATGCTTCATGGATTTCCGACTTCTTCCTTAACTCGTACTTAGTCTAAAGTGTAGGATTTTTGTGTTATAACTGTCATTTAATTGTTTTGAGTTACGTATTCACTTTGGGGCTATGGGGCGGAATCCCAGGAGATCCCCCTGCATATTTACTTTGGGACTACGGGTCGGTATCTCGGAGATCCCCCTGCATATTTACTTTGGAGACTATGAGGCGGTACCTCGAGAGTTCTTTCTACATATTTACTTTTGGAACTACGAGACGGTATCTCGGGTGATCCCCGCTATTTATATTTGTGTGTTGTACTGTTACTTATCTGTGGATTTCTTTTTGCTTAATTCCAGTCTTTTATTACATTACAATATTTTCTTTGCCTTAATTATTTTATATACACTAGTGGGCCCTGACCTGATATCATCACTACTCGGCCTTGCCTTAATTATTTTATATACACCAGTGGGCCCTGACCTGATATCATCACTACTCGACCGAGTTTAGGCTTGGCACTTACTGGGTACCATTCTGGTATACTCATGCTACTCTTCTGTATATGTTTTCGTGTGCAGATCTAGGTACCTCCTACAATCCCCGCTATTAGTTGCGTAGTTACTGCTGCTCCGGAGACTTCAAGGTACATATGCCCGCGTCCGCATACCTCGGAGTCCCCCTCTATACCTTTTATGTTGTTCTTCCTTCACTTCTTCTAATTATTGATGTATAGAAATACTTGGACAAATTCTTAGAAGCTTGTGACTTATGAGGTTACGGGTTTTGGGAGAAATCGTGTATATTTCGAGAGTTGGTTATGCTATATGCCGAGCGACATTTCTATTAGTTATTTAATTACCTGTTGTTGTTAGTTGTTAAGATTTATGCTTTCATTTTCATTGTTCCGCAAATGTTAGGCTTCCCTAGTCGTAGAGACTAGGTGTCGTCGCGACCTGTCACGGAGGGAAGATTAGGTAAGTTGATATCAGAGCTCTACATTCATACGTGTCGTGAGTCACAAGCAGGTTTAATAGAGTGTCACGGATCAGAATAGAGACGTCTGTACTTGTCTTCGGGAGGCTATGGAACTGTTCGAAAAATTTCACTTCTTTTTTATTCCTTGTCGTGCAAAATTGTTGTCTTCGAAATTATAAACTTTTGTCTTCTATTCTATCACAGATGGTGAGGACACGTACACACGGATCTAATAACTAGGCACCCGTACCCCTTACTAGAGCTGCAAAAGGACGGGGACGGGGTAGAGGCCGAGGACATCCATGTGGTGCAACCAGAGCACAGGCATGAACTCCCATAGAGGAGCCACTAGTAGCTCCAGTCGGAGCACAGGAACCTAAGACGCCTATTACTACACCCACCCTCCAGGAGACCCCTACAGTACTTATTATCGAAAGAGGAATCCTTCCAGTAGTATTGTCCATTTACCTCACTTCCCTCTAGATTTCATCAAGTGGTCCAGTTCCTGAGCATGTTCACTACCTTCGCTCAGGCTGGATTGATTCCACTTGCTCTTGCCACATCTCAGGTCGGGGGAAGAGAACAGACTCCCATCGCCCATGCTCCAGAGCAGCGGGTTCAGGTCGACCAGGTTCCCGAGATCATACTGATACAGCCGGCAACTCTAGTTCGGCCCGAGGGTAGGGCAACACCGTCTAAGGAGCAGCAGCTCAGGATTGAGAGGTACAAGAAGTACCACCATCCTACTTTTAGTTTATTGGAAACATATGATGCTTAGGGTTTTCTGGAGGAGTGTCATCGTATTCTCCGTACTATGGGTGTAGCGGAGTCGAGCAGGGATTCTTTTACTACATTCCACCTTAGAGGAGCAGCCTATCAGCGGTGACATGCTTATGAGTTGGGTAGTCCCGCTAAGGCAGCTTCACTTACATGGACTCAGTTCTGGGACATGTTCTTGAGGTAGTCACAATCTTAGAGAGGCATGGCACGTGGAGTTTGAGCAGTTGCGCCAGGGTGCTATGACTGTGTCAGAGTATACAGTTAGCTTTAAGGATTTGGCCCAACATGCACCAACTTTGGTCGCCATAGTTCGAGAGAGGGTTCATCGCTTTATTGAGGGACTCCACCCTAGTATCAGGCTTATCATGGCCCGAAAGTTGGAGAAGGATATTTCTTACCATCGGGTTGTGAGTATCTCTAGGAGAGTGGAGGGAATGCTTGCTCGGTAGAGGGAGGAGAGAGAGGACAAGATGTCTTGGGAGTCTAGCACTTATAGTGGTACTCGTGCCCCAGCTACAGTTCTTCATAGTAGGGGCTATGTGAGTCGCCATTTTCACTCAGCACTTCCAACCTCTAGTGGTATTCCGGCTACTCCTAGGCCCTAGGAGCCTTATGTCAGGCTAAGACCGTGACGCTGGCTATGCTAGGATTACCATAGTTGGAGTGGGGAGGTACCTTAGGTTACACTCCAACAGAGTTATTTAATTTCTTAATGCTCAAATAATGGTTGAGAAGGGTGTGACACGTATCTAGCTTATGTTAAGGATGTTAGTATTGATACCCCTACAGTTGAGTCAGTTCTAGTAGTGAGAGATTTTCCAGAAATATTTCTAGTTGATCTTTCGGGCATGCCGCCCGACAAGGATATTGATTTTGGCATTGATTTGTTTCTGGGCACTCATCCCATTTGTATTCCTCAATATCGTATGGATCTTCCTAATTTAGAGGAATTGAAGAAGCGGTTATAGAAATTGCTTGATAAGGGTTTCATTCAACCTACAGTGTCACCTTGGAGTGCAACGGTCTTTTTTGTGAAGAAAAAGAAAGCTTCTATGCGTATGTTCATTGATTATCTCCAGTTGAGTAGAGTTAGAGTGAAGAACAGGTACCCATTTCCCCGTATTGATGAACTATTTGATCTGCTACAGGATGTGAAGGTGTTTCCAATATTGACTTGCGTTCAGGCTATCATCAGTTGAAGATTCGGGAGCCAGATATCCCGATGACTACTTTCAGGACTCGGTATTGTCACTACGAGTTCCTTGTGATGTTATTTGGGATGACCAACGCCCCAACATCATTCATGCATTTTATGCACAGTGTTCTTCGGCTTTGAAATATCAAATTTCAAGCCCTAGTTTTTACCCCTTTTGATAAATTTTCATGAATTTCTAGGTTGATTCTACCATTAAATCATGTATTTAGGTCATAGAACTCACCTCCAATTAATCCCTATCAAAATCCCTTTCAATTCTTGTCCAAAAGCTCTTAAGGATGTTCCACAATGGTGGAAAAATACCTTAGCTCGCGGAATAAAATAAAGCTTTAAACCCTTCTCTGCCCAGACATTTTCGTTCACTACAACACAATGTATTTATAGCTACGAAATCTTAGTTACCAATTTAAAAATCGTGGCTAATATCTAATAATAGCCACAAAAATTAGAATTTTCTTGCTATTTGCAAACTCGTAAAATTTACATTGCTTATTAGTTTTATTCAATTTAGATAAGTATATAAGTTATTGATTTAATGATCTAATAGTATTTTAATAACTTAATAATTATCATAATCTAACTTAACACTAAAATTGAAGAAGCTAATATTATTGAAATATAAACGTATAACAAAACTAACAATATCATCTAGGATGAAAAAAGCTGTAAAGAAAAATAAATTTTAGAATATCTTTATTTCATGCAAATAGTTAATTATTTCTACATTACTTAAATATAATTATATTTATTCTTTTGGTTTATTGTAGATAATTTTCTTACTTTTATTTGCATTTATTATGGTATTTATATTTTTTTCTCCTTGTATTTATAATATTTGTATTAAGAAGTAAAATAAAGCAAAATATATAAGAAAAATAACACACACTAATCTCCCAAACAAAACCTAGTCGCCAACCTACCTCCCCACTTGCTTATTTCTTTTCCTCTCCCTCAGCCGCTATCTCCCTCCCACTTTCTTACTCCTATTTCTTTCTTTTACCATTAGTATTTAGTATTAGGTATTAATTCAACATTGCAAGAAAGACAAAAAGAGGATCAACAGAGTGTATCTCCACTGCGATCTCCATTTATTGATAGAAGTTTGGGGTTTTTAGTTTAATTTTATGAGTTATTCCCGCAATTTAATAGATATCATGCACTTATTTTTAATAAGTGATGAGTGTGATTTTAAAGATTTGATAGATTTTGTACCTTATACCTAATTGAATTGGGCTTTTGTTTCAATTGTTTGTTTTTGATTCATAGGATGCTCAAGAGAATTGTACCTTTAAGAAATTGCAATCTCCTCTTGTGCCAAACTGTAAGTTTTTCTTCTTTTTTCCATCTTCTTAAGTTTTATGATATTTATTTAAATGCTTTTTCTTTTGTCTTCTATGTTAAAACAAGTTTAGATCTTTTTTTCACCTGATTCATTGCTAAGTTCTGATGACACATGATGTCTGTGGCCCTGGCTCTATTGGAATTTTTTAGAAAGAGTTTGGACGGAACGCTAAGGTATATGCTGCCAATAGTGTAGTTTGATCTTGCAATTGATTGTGCTGCAATGTCAATAGAGTATTTGTTTTTGATTCTTTTAATTGGAAACTGATTCTTGATTTACTACTTTTCTTCAGTACCTGGTTATGTAGCTTTATGCAGTTTTATGCACAGACCAAAATTCCCATATTTATCTGGTTGGTTGGTAATGGTGTTATGTAATATGGAAACATGTGAATCAGTAAGTGAAATTATATAAATTATGCCATAACTATTAGTTCATCAGCTAAGAATATTCCCGAAAAGTCAAAAACTAAGTGATAAAGGTTTTGTGAAATCTTCTAAGATCTTAATGGATAAAAAGATTGGGGTTGGTTGAATATATTTTTCAAAATAACCTAATCCTTTTTTTGTAAGACCCGCATAGAAATGTGCCACTGATAAGTAAAGCCAAAGCAACAGTAGTATTTATATCATTCACAGGTGTGGCTAACTCTCCGTGAGGTAATTGTATAATTTTTCCTAGGTAAAAGAGCTCCTGACCAATTAGAAACAAAAATAAATAAGTGATCTTTCAAGTTAGATCCCTATTCTACCTTTTCTTGAGCCGAGGATCTATCGAAAACAACCTTTCTACCTCTCTAGGTGGGGCAATGTCTACGTACTCACTACCCTTCCCAAACCTTACTCGTGAGATTATACTGGGTATATTATTTTTTTTTGTTATTGTCATGGCTAAGTTCTTGCTTATTTCATGATTCATTGAATTTTCAATTAGTAACTGCAAATGTATCTAGCTAGTATATGTTTTGATAGTTCAAATATAAGTTTCTCACAAGATTATTTTATTTTATTATTTCAGGCTAATGATTACAGAGAGTACTTCATATATTCTTGGATGCATAAATATAAACTGGTGTGTTGGGGATGGAAACATAAATCATCAAGATCAAAAGAGAGGCGCAACATGGATCATCAAGCAAATACCTATGTTCGTTTAATATGGATTGCCGAACATAATTTCTGATCTCTATTACTATCAAGCTTCACATTGACTAGTTCTTTTCTTTAAATTTTAGTTGTTGCAAAAGAGTTATGTAATACGGATACTATTAATTGATTATACAAATGTGTATATTAAAAATTATTTGTGAAATTTCTTAAATGTCAATTTGTGAAGAGTAAGTTAATTCTCAAGCGAATATGTTACTACTATTAGTTTTAATATAATATATATAGCCACTAAACAATTGGAAAATTTTAGAAAAATTAAATTATTTTTTCTGTAAGAAAAAGAATATAATTAAATAATCTAACCTCGACTTTTTTGTATGATTTTGTAGCCATAACACTTTTAGTTCGTAGCTAAACAAAAATAATTTTGCCATGAACTATATCACTTTGTGGCTACCACATAAAAATAGCTACAAATTAATTTGTTGTGGCAAGAGTATAAAACTATTTGCTATAAATATATTTGTCATGGCAAAAGTATAAATTATTTGCTATGAATATAGCTACAACACATAAATTTTGTAGCAATAAGTACTAATCCTTAACCACGGACCACGTAAAGTTTGTAGCTAACTTTTAGCTACGCTATATTTTGCTACGAATGTTACGGAAAAAATATTGTGGTAAAAGTGTTTAGCCATGAAAATCTTTATAATTAGCTACGTTTTTTTTTTGTAGCTATAAATACATTATGTTGTAGTGACTTCTGCGACCAATAAACCGCTTCTGCGGTTTCTGCTTCTGCGAAATTCCTCCGCTTCTCCGAAGCTTTACTATTTTGCTCAGGACCGCTTCTGTGGTCTAAATCCGCTTCTGCGGACTCAGCAACAAAAGAAGCTCGCGGCAAGAATGCGAGTCAACATTCCGAGGTGATCAACAGAAGTTATTCACAATAAATAAAAAAGAGAAAGGCAATAAGTTAATCCAAATGCTAAAGTTGATAAAATATGTGGGCTTCTCAAGACATGACTAAAGTCACAAGCATGGTGTGGTGTCCGGTTTTGACCCGAAAAGCTGAAGAAGAATGAACTAGCCCCTGCAGCTAACAAGCGCCAAGGTTCAAATCTGCATGAAGAACCATTCAAGACTCAAGATTAAGCTTCAAAAGACTTATAGATAGGAATCTTGTAACTCATAGTTGACAGGCTTCGTTAGTCTTTTTCATTTCTTTTGATTTTGATGTATAAAGGGAACCGCAGACCGGGACCTCGATGAAACGGCACCTCACTCGGCTCTTCAACTCATGTCTCCATCATTTTCCTGAACTGCACTGACCTAATTCCTCTCTAGCCAAGGATATTTAGGCAACCTCAGAAGCAAGGTGCGGTCAAATCTTTCAAAATGCTTCCCACGGAGTATTCAAACGGGCAAAAATCGCTCGTATCCGCTCACTTTATCTTTGCACGAAAACTCTACGTGTTTCCGAGCAAAGAGGAGCAGCTGTGAGCATGAGATTTTTGCCCTATATGAATTACTCCCATAATTTCAAACAAAATAATTTCTTGTCATTATGTGCAATTTTGTGAATTTTTCATGGCATTTTTTGTTAATTGTTTGCATTTTGTTTGAGCATTTTAATTAATAAAAAATACAAAATATGCATTTTCTCTTAGAATTAAATTTAGCATTTTAGGATTAATTGAGTAATTAGGTTATTTTGTAAATAAAACACAAAAATAGTTCAATTTGCATTTTTAATTTTAACTTTTATTATATAGTAGCTTTTCTTTTAATTTGCTTCTAAATAATTGTGTTAATTATCATTTAGGGTTAATTGGAGTTTTTGTAAAGTTAATTAGGTTCTAGGAATTAATGTGAATGTTTATTTTATCTTGGAAGAAAAAGGAAAACAGAAGAGAAGTTTTGGGAAAAATGAAAATAAGTAAAATAAAAGAAAGAAGGAAACATTAATTGGGATGCCTTGTTTACCCAGCCCAACATTTATTCCCCTGATACCCATCCCAATTCCATACCCAAACCCGACCCATTCCCAATTAATTGATTAAAACACAAGAAAAACGAACAGGCAATCCTATGTCCCAACCTAAACGCATTGTTCATCTTTTTCTTCATCGCAGCCACTGTTCTTCTTCTGAAACACAACCAAATCAGACCCTAAATTAACAAAAATTCAGGGGAGTGAGCCTTAATCTCACAACCACGCGTTCCCTCTTTTTCCCTCTTGCCATTTCTAACTATTTCTGGCAGATTCCTTTTCCTTTCTCACAGCTTCTTTGATTTATCTCAGATTTTTTACCTTTCGGATGAAAATAAGAAAAAATGGGGAGCGTCTCCCTCCATTTGTCCCTATTTCATAAAAAAATGGGTGAAATATCTGTTTTGGGGAGGGATTTTGGTTTTGGGGGATTTCTTGGAGATAAAGGCTGAAGGTTCGAGAAGCCTGGAGGATATATAAGGTGAGGTTATTTCTTGGGGAGGGGAGAATTCAGGGAGAGAATTTTGAGAGAAAAGATTGGATAAAAACGTGAGAGTCTTCCTAATCCTCCATTTTTTTAGATTCTGTTTTAATCCAGAAAACAAAACAAAAATGACTCTTGTTTCGGATTTTTGACTTACAATGTGTGATTTAGTGAATCAATTGCTAATTTGCGATTTTCAGGTTGGTTTAAGTGTCAAAATTAAACAAAACGAAAGAAATTTTTTTGTTTCTTCATTTCAATTTTCGATTCCGGTTTCGAAGGAGTTGGAGTTTGTTTGAGCTGGTTGTCGTTCGTGATTCAAGCTCCCGGTTCTTGATTCACTCGTTAGTTTTTCACTCGTTTCTGGTTGAAACTTGTCGATATCAAATTTAATCAGAAGTTGTTTCCTTTCATAGTAAGGTGTGTTTCTCCCCTGTTATTATGTGGCTGCTTAATTTTAGTTTGTCATGGAATAAAACAAGGCGTTTGTTCATAGACAATTTTGATTGATTTACGGCTCTTCCTTTTGAATTTTTACTGTCATTTGGAAGTTTGGTATACAATCTTTCTACTCGTTTTATTTGTCTCGATCTCCATGTTTGCTCACCTATGTAACTTTTCGAGGTGTTTTATTTGGTTAAGTTTCTCTTGGTGTTGATTCATATCCTTTTTTTCTATGTTCTCTCCTAAAGATCGAAGGTTGATTTGTCGAGTAGTATGGGAGCTATTCAGGCAAAGTTTTCTCTCTGCTCTTCCCTTATGTTCCGGAGATTGATGAACTAAGATATAGAGAATATCTTTATTAATCTTATTAAATTTTTGAGATGTTCTGTTCCTTCCTTTATGCTGGAATATGGTTTTAATTCCGAATCTTATCGTTTGTTGATGGCATTTGATCAAATCAGATATGATTTTTTGCCATTTGGGTTAGTGAAACACATCTGTTGTTGTTAGAATCAGTTTATGGGATATTTGTTTAGACTGTTAGCTTGTTAGAAATTTGCCTCATGTAGTTTTGCTGAAAATTGTTGTTAACAAAAGTTCTGATTCCATATTTGCTTGTCTTCCTTTTACTTGCTTTGATATTGAGCTTAATGAGATTGAATGCCCTATTCGTTTGGTTAAAGATGTTCTGAATCGCTGGTCCATTTGCACGACTAGTTGAATGTCTATGCTTCTCGCATAGACTCTTGAGTTTGAACAAATCGTGGTTGGAATTTGCTTCAATCGACATGTCTTCTTTGCATATTTGCTTTGATTTCTCCTTCACTATAGCTTAATTAATTTACATCACTAATCGATAGTGTAGAGCATTGTTCGATATTAAGAGAAACAGAATCAAAGTTGCTGGAACTAGATTACAGTTTAGTTTTCAGTCTTTAATCTCAACTATCGCATTGATTGAGTGAGCCCTTGCTCCGAATTTGGTCAAAACTTCAGATTGTCCACTCTCAATTGTCCTTTGGCTCCATATAAATGGACTGAAAGTAACATCGTATCAGTGTCCATGCTACAACCTTGGTTTGATTGATTTTGCAGCTTTAGTTTCATTAATCTATTCAGTTACTTTGTTGTGCTTGAAATGAATTTCATGACTTAGATCTTAGAGCTTCATAAAGAAGAAGCTCATGGTGGTCTCTGCTGTAGCCTTTTAGTCTCTAGGTCTAAAAGTCAATACTACAAACTTTTTGGCATAGCTAAATATGGTTAGAAGTTAATATTTTGTTCCATTGGTTTAAGATAATAATTTGTACTATTTGTTCTCCAATGATTGATTGCTCCCTCTCCTTAAGGACTTTGGTGTGAGCTTCCTATGGTTGGGGTCTTTTCCTTATAGGTTGAAGAAGAAGCAAAGTACTTACGGATAATTCACGGCATTAGTATATTTTAGGCACTCCCCCCAGTTAACACAATTGTGATTGTGTATACGTTCGCGTAACATGATCACGATTCTAAAAAACCAATCTGGAGTATGCGTTCGTGCAACTTCAATCAAACTCTGTCTTAATAATAAAAATAGGTTTTCATGGGCTATTAATTAGGTTTAGCTTGAGGTGTGCCATCCACCATTAAATCACATATGGGTCTCGCATTAATGTTTTGTGACTTATATATAAATGACAATTGTTCATAGTTTGCTTTTGGCGCGTTTAATATGCCATCGTGGTTGTGGACACGTTCGCGTGACATGATTGCAATTTTTAAAAACAAAACTGGAGTATGCGTTCGCGCACCTTCGGCCAAACTTTCTTAATAATAAAGCAGCGTTATTAATTGTGGACACATTCGCGTGACATGATTTTTGACGCGCCAAACAAATTGGTACACGTACGCGTGACCCGTTTCAAGATAATTTTCTTAGTTCAAAAGCGGTAGAAGGTTCTAAAATGAGTAATTAAACAATTTTAATAAGCCAAGTATGATCAAAGCAACCGTGCTAGAACAACAAAATTCGGGAATGGCTGACACCTTCTCCCGGGTTAACAGAATTTCTTACCCGAATTTTTGTATTCGCAGACTATATACAGAGTCAATCTTTTCCTCGATTAGAGATTTTAACTGGTGACTTGGGACATCATAAATTATCCCAAGTAGCGACTCTAAATTTTTAATAAAATTAATCCCGTTTCGATTGTCACTTCAAGTTGGAAATAACTCTCTTATTACTATCCTTCTGGGAGTGTAGTAGAAAAAGGAGGTGTGACAGCCTCCTTTTATCTTTTCCTTTCCTTTCTTGTTGTTAATCTGTATGAAAGCAGCCAGCTGAGGCATTCAGTAGCTCTAGATCCCGCTCGAGGATCCGCGGCCACCACAGGGTCCGCCGGGCTTTCTTTCCTCAATCGAGTTTTAAATAGGAAGAAGGTTCCGCCAACAATTTTATCCCTATGGCTGCACATCCCCTGGGAGGGGACCCAACGAGATCGTGATCCTCTCTCTCCTAAAAATTTCCAAAATGGAATCATACTAGCACATCGGATAATCAGACTCACAACAGCAGGGCAACATGTACGTTCAACTTATATTCTCATCAAGCAATAAATAATATTTTTTAAGCATTCCACGCCTCGAAGAAGATCATTTCATCTTATCCACAGCAAAAAACCTCTCCGCCAGATGTATCCCGAGATACCCGAAGATTTAAAAAATCCGGTATCTATATGACCCCATGGTCGAAATGCCTCCACGCACTGGAAAATCCAAAAATGTAAGATCCTAACGGGTAGCCTCGGCAAAACCAGATCTATTCTCCATACACTGTAAGACCTCAACATGCATGGCAAACTGTAAGACCTCAACAGGCATGAAAAATCCCGCAGTTTAGGCTATACGTCGCATTTGTAAGAATCCCTAAAGGGCATAAGCTCAGTGTAGATGCCTAATACTGTTTCTCGGGTTCAAAATGGCTCCGGCCAAATGCACATGACTCCGGTCAAAACAGCTGCTACAGTCCAAAAATTGCGACTCGGGGATGCCTGACTATTTCTAAAAAAATCCTCCGAATCTACTTCGGAATGAACCAGTTAAAAATAGGCTTCCCTCAACAGGCAAAAAATAAGTCCCGACCACGTCAGCTCCAAAATTACAAAAACGTCGATCTACTCGACCTACGATCTACGAACCTTTAGAGGTGCTTGAAACATCGCCGACTATGACTTGAAATCGTGGTTCTTTTAGAACCGACGATGGGTCAGGAAAAATAATCAATAAGGCATTAACGAGAGGAAACAAAGCCTACAAAGAGCCTCCAGGCCTCACTTCAAATAGTGCAAGTGTCATTGTCGCCGGCTAAGCAAGCCTCCGGGCCTCACATCAAAAGGTCTCTACGACCATACAATGTAAGAGCCATTATCGCCAACCTAAAAATTGACAACTTAAGTATTAAAGTGAGCTCGAATTGTAACCCGATTCGGAGACCGGATCCAAAATAATTAACCAAAGCAAAGCCTCTGGGCCTCCTATCAAAAGGTCCCCACGACCAAATAGCATAAGTGCCATTGTCCCCAACTAAGCAAAGTCTTCGGGCCTCATATCAAAAGGTCTCAACGACCAAGCAGCAAAAAGGCTACCATCGCTGGCCGAAAGCCCAAATGAGATTTAAGGGTCGATTACAACTCGGGTCGCAACGCTACTCGGAGACTGGACCCAAAAATCATAACACTCCCAAGAGCATGACATCGATAACACTATCGCCAGCCAGAGCCCCCGGAAAGATTAAAGGGCTAATTACATCTTGAATCACAATGCGACTCGGAGACTGAATCCAGAAAATATCCATACGCCTGAGGGCACAGAGTGACAATTATTATCGCCAGCCCAAACGAGCTCAAGGGTAAGCTAATCTCCTGTCGGATCTTGACTCGCAGACTAAACTCGAGGGCAATTCAATGATAAAATGCCAGAAGGCACGGCCCAACCGATGTGATCGACGATCAAGAAAAATCTCCAGGTCGGGAGCCCGCAAAATCGGTTCGGCCCAAGAGCACAAAGGGTCATCACCCTCCACCCATGCTGGCGGGAAAGAGCTGGAAGGCCAATAAAAGCTCGAGCCACAATGCGGCTTGGGAATTAGTTCGAAAATCAATCTATACGAACGAGAGAAACGGCAGAAAAAAGGTATAAAAGGAATAAAAGCTTTAAAATTCTTCTTATATTACATGCGAAAATACATTCTCCACTTACAGGCATGCCCTGCGCTCGCCACAAATCAGGTTACAAAATGGTATAATCCATATTTTGTGCCAAAGGGCTATAGCCCATCAAGTTCGCCCTCTGTAACATCTACGAGGAGTGACCGAGCGTCACCCTCGTCCGCGCTTGCTTGAGCCAATTCCTCTGGGAGATAAAGCCTCTCGCTCAAACCTCCTCGAATACTTCTCTCTGGGATCGGCAGTGAAGATATTCCTCGATCCTCTTCTCATAATCAAGGGCATGCCTCAACTCGGATTGGGTGTCAACAACCTCCTTTATACAAATCGCCATCTCATGATCAGACCTGGTTCGACTTAACATCGCTTTCGCCCGGGCCTCGATTATCTCAGCCCCGACCTTCGAACGGTTAGACTCAAGTCTCTTGATTGTATCCGCCTAAACTTTGGCATTACCACAGGTCAAGTTAAGCTGGACCTCGAAGACAGGGATCCTAGCCGAGACACTCATCTCCTCCAAAGCTTGAGCCCGTACTTGGGCCCTTAGCTCCTTGCGAACTGTCCTGACACGGTTCACATCGCCTTTAAGGTATTCCAAGGCCTCTGCCTTTTTCTGCAACTGATATGCCAAGAAAAAAGTAGCCTTAAAATTAGAAAGATGCGAAGAACGCACTACAGGAAGTTCCCTGCTCCATCAAATAGCTCTCACAATTTGAGCTCCGATGCGCCTCACATCGCCAATGCTATAGCTCAACTTCCTTTTCCTTGCAAAAAAGCCTGAGGGATTCTCCCTCATCCAGAATGCTCTGGAAATTGGCCTTTTGAAGAAACAACTTGGACTTAAGCCTATCACAGGCCTGTGCATGAAAGATTCAGTAAGAGGAGAAATATACGGGATATGAGAAAATTATGCACATACTCACCGCAAAGTAAAGACGGCAGATTTCCTCCAGATCAGAACATGCTCATATTTGTACTGCTCCTGCACCCCTAAAAGGACCGGCCCGGGCATAACGTGCTCACTTAAGGGAGTTGTTCGTTGAGAAACAGATGCCCGAGATTAGCCCCGCCTCCAGAAACACAAGCTCGACCAGCACCACTAAAGGCTCCTTCGCATTGTGGGCTCCGGTCACTCTTGTTACGGCCATCTCTCGGCCCAGAGGCCCACGACTCCATCTCCTCTCCGGAAAAGTGCTATCTCACTCCGAGGAATCGCTCGATATCTATAAGCAGTGAATCCAGCACTAATAAGATGGGAGAGTGTCACCTCGGATACATATCAGCAGAAGAAAAGCAACATACACACGTACCTTGATGGTGCACTCCCTACCTGACATGAGATATAGCGCACCACCTGCATTCGTCGCGAAACGAATGGGTCACGAATGGGTCACCAACCTCTGAACCCATCCGGGAAAATCATGGGCTTGGCCCGACATCCATGAAGTTGCTGCAATAAAGGAAATAGCATTGAGCACTTGGCCGATTTTCGCCATGAACAAAATCTGAATGGGCAATGAAGTGCCTCACTTACGTGCATGATTCCACCCTTCGGGGAATGGCAGAAACTCCACATGAATAATATCAGTCCTCCGGACTCGTACGAACCAACTGGCCCACTCTCGATCTCTACATTCCTCATCGTCAATAATGAAGTGCATGGGCGAATGACCCCTCAAGGTTAATAGTCCTCGATGATGAAAAGGCCGATATAGAATGATTAGATGGTTGAGCGAGAATTCAAGTCCGGCTTTCTCTGCAAAGAATCTCATAATCAGTACCATTTGCCAAAATGATAGATGAATCTGTGCTAGAGTAACCCGATACATCAAGAAAAAATCGAGCACGACCTTATCAAGAGGGTCGAATGCAAAGGGGTATAGGTACACGCTCAAGAACCTATCAGCAGAGTCTGCGATGCCTTCATCTGGGGCAAACACCCACAGTGTTGCCCTATTGCTCCACCCGCAGTATCACCTCGCCATCTCCAGGTGTTCCTCTCTTATCAAGGATTCCGTCTCCAGAGCAAAATTCTTTGACTCCCGAGCATCGGGGACAACATTCTCCGCCCTTTGCCATATTGGTTACGAGGTGGATGCCATGACTATAGCAGAACTAGCAAAATAAAGCAAAGAAGCACCAATGCTTTTTGCACTTTGAAAGATAGGGAACCCTATGCCGAAATAGAAAAACTACTACCCCAAAATAGCGAAGTCTCGAAAAAAAGGTCGAAGCCACCCCTCTTTTATGCAAGAGGCAATGGCGGGTCACCTGCCCGATAGAAGCTCCAGGCCTCGATACGAATCGACGGGTAGATGCCCAACCCAGGAAAAGTCCTCCACTAGACAACTAAGCTTGATGGAATGCGCAAATTATCTCCATGCTCGAGACAAGCATTTCACATTTGGAGCTCTCGACCCCCCAAGAAATAGGATCACAATGATCTTCCAAGCTCCATGAGGCCTAAAAAAGCGCCCAAACATAGGCAAACTCCTCGAACGGAAGCCAACCTTACACTCTCTGAAAGCGTTATCCATATCAAAATCAATAGGGCTTACTGAGGCACTCGAGGACGACCTTCATCCAGATTATCGTTACCGAAGGTCCCTAAATTTAATGCATGATTTCCAAATGAACCAGCAGGTCCCGATAGCTCGAGCTTATACGGCCGGACTTCTATCGGTCCGGAGTGCGACAAAAACGATAGGGGAAGAGCCTTGCCAATCAGCTGGACACCGGAACAAGTTATCATGGCAGACTACGATGTCTCAAACATAAAAGAAGGCTTCCAAAAACCCCGAAGGGCATAAGATCAAACAAACGCCAAGAGGGGAGCAGAAGTCTATCTAATGAGGCCCGAAAGGATCATCTACATCCAGATCGATAAGGGCTCCAGGGCACCCAAAGATGACCTACATCCAGGGCAGTACCCCAGGAGGCCTCGGAATTCATCATAACTCGGTAGACTCTTGTAGCACCGATCTGTCGGACCGACTGAGAGCTGTTCCAGAAAATGACAATGGGGGCTAAAAGAACCCGTGTTGATCATCGAGAAATGAAGGCAAACACTTATATCCAAGCAAAATATCAGCGATTATCAACATAGAACGATATATTCGAAGAGCCTCGAAAGGCGTGAAGACATACGGAAGCAGAACAAATTCGAAAGCAGAGGTCAACAAAGTTAATTTCTTATTTGTGATGTATTCAAGTACAATAGCCCCTAAAGGGTCACATCGTTCGATTATAAAACCACGAAGGATCATTACATACAAAGTGCGAAAATTTACAAAGGGTTCCCCATACAGATACTGTGAGCACGTGATTTTTGCCTTATATGAGAATTATTCCCAAAATTTCAAAATAAATAGTTTTGCATTGTGTGTGTGAATTTTTTTTTTTTTGTTATTTGTTTGCATTTATGTACACATGTTATTTGTTTGAATTAATTAAAAATACAAAAATACGTATTGCATGCATTTAGGAATTAGTAAGCCGTAAAGTAGTTAGAAAAGAAAAATTACAAAAAAATATATACACTATCGGCCTTCGTCACCAAGTAATTTAAATATATAGTTTTGCATTGATTGTTTGTGTGTTAATTAATAGGTATGTGGTTTTATTTCAATTTGTCTAGAGTGTGTTTAACTTAGTTGTGGCTAATTAAGAAAGTTGGAAATGGCCAAAAATGCAACGAAATCAGGCCCAA
>MU698018.1:3676-17726 GCA_026770625.1 Nicotiana glauca
CCACGGATTCAAGCCTAATTTTCCTTAAAACTTCCGAAACCAACATTCAATCAAAAACCCGTCCAAACGATGTCCGAATGACCTCAAAATTTGGAGACATGTCCAAAATCACCTAACGAAGCTACTGCAACTCTCGGAATTCCATTCTGACCCTCGGATCAAAATCCCACCTATCAACCGGATTCCGCCAAAATTCCAACATCGCCAATTCAAGCCTATTTCTACACCGGACCTCCAAATTTGATTCCGATCACTCTCCTAAGTCAAAAATCATCTCCCGAAGCTAACCGAACCACCGGAATTCACATCCGAGCCTTCTAACCACATAGTCAACTTCCGGTAGACTTTTCTAAAACAAGCTTCCTTCTACGAGGCTATGTGCCTTATTTTCAACCAAAACCAGTTCAATTATGCCCGATTAACTCAAATACCGATATAAAAACATGAAACAACACAAATAGGGGAAAACAAAGCCATAACGCATAAGACGACGGATCGGGTCGTCACAGCTCGATTGCAGCAAAGCGAGCAAGAAAAAGAGACCCTTAGCCAAGAAATCGCTCTGTTGAGGGCTCAATTTGAAAAAGCTAGAGAAAAATGTGTTGACTCCATAATGTCGTTCTTGCTGCATCCGATCATGTGGCTGCCTCCGCTAAAAGTTTGAACAATTAGGAGGTGGCCTTGAACTCCAAAACTGAAGAACTTGCTGCCATTGGGGTGAAGTATGCCCAATAGGAGGAGACATATAAGAAGACCATTGAGTATAATAGATTTTTCATCTCTACTGTCTGTGATCTCGATGTCAGCCTCCGGTTTGTTAGATCCTCGCAAGAAAACCTTTCTATCGGGTTGACCGGCTTAAAAAAGAATGCAAGCGCTGAGCGACTTCCTCGTTGTAAAAAATATATATGCTATTCACAACATGAGGAGAACAACTTTGGAAGAGGCTAAAACGGGTGTCATTGACTTTGATGCCAAAATCACTAAGGCCTGTGGGCTCGAGTTGGCTGATAAAAGGGGTCTTCCGACCAGGCCTGATGCTACCGATTCTTCTGATTCTGATTCTGAGTTCTCGGGAACTGAAGAGGAACTAGAAGGCGATGATGCTGCAGTCCAAAATGGCGAAGGTCAAGATATCGAACCGGCGGCGGATCTACCCACTTCTTCTAGGGGCATAGATTCTTCTCTTCCTCCGAGTTCCGGAGATGCAGCAGTTTAGTTTTTGACTTCCTTTTTTTGGATCTTTGTACCGGTGCCGTTTGGCACATTCATTGTAAATAAAAACACTTTTTCGTTCAAGTATCGTATAAGTTCACCTTTTTGTGTACTTTCGTTTAAACATTTGTGCAAGTTTTCTCTTTGTGTCTTTTTT
This sequence comes from Nicotiana glauca, assembly GCA_026770625.1. Taxonomy (NCBI): domain Eukaryota; kingdom Viridiplantae; phylum Streptophyta; class Magnoliopsida; order Solanales; family Solanaceae; genus Nicotiana; species Nicotiana glauca. The sequence goes on from MU698018.1 coordinate 5,049, forward strand.
TGTTTAAGTATTTGCGTAAGTTTTACTATTTGCGTATGATCATGCAAGGCTTTGCGTGTATTTTCCCCCGAAAGCATTTGGATTCCGGGAATAAGTTCTTCCAAAATCAACCCTTTAACGTGAGGGTTTTCCTAAGATAGGTTCTTCTTATGTTTATAGTGCTTTTGAAGAGGACGTCTCATATTCATCATATCACTAGTATTTGAATTACTTGTTTAACTTTTAAATAATAAAACCAATTCATTGTTCAGGTGAGAAATAAGATAGAAATAAAAAGGATTTTACTTTATTCCTTCCATTTTCAAAAGTACATAAGTAATCGTTGTACTAAAAAGAAATTGTCATTTCTTGTGTCTAACTTGTACAAATTGTTTCTACAGGGTTAGCCGTGCATTCCCCAATCCTGATGATGCAATTATGTTTCTGAGTTTCGTATTCTGGTCGAAGTAGCAGTAATTTTTTCCAAATCCTCATATCATCCCCCCTCCCAGTTTTCGAATGCGAAGCATGCGAATTGGAATACTGGGAGTTTTACACCTTCAAGGATTCCACTAGTGAATTGCTAGATGATCTTCAGTTCGGTAACAAACTTCACTTCCCCTTAGGACTTTATTCTATCGAGCGAAAGATTATCTAACAATCCCCCAGTGGCTTGCACTTGTAAACGGTCTATTAATCTTTGTTCGACAGCAAACTCAACTTCATGGTAGGAACTTTGCTATCGAGCAAAAGACTATCTAACCGCTCCATAGTGGTTCTTCGCTTGTGTGCTTTGCCATTAAAAGGTCTTATTATTGCTGTTGAAACTTCCTTCGTATATGATTTCCGTTGCTATCTCATTAAAAATCTTGCTAGAAAAATCCAATTGGGACAAAAATCGAACGAAGGAAAAAAGAGTGCCTCACATACTTTGAATACTGGTGATGTTCATCAGCAATAGTATCTCTTGAGGTATGCCACGTTCTAGTTTCTTGGAAACTTTTCTCCATCTTGGTTTTTTAACTCGTATGATCCTTTTTCGGTGACAGCTGAAACCCGGTAAGGGCCTACCCGTGTTGGACCTAGCTTTCCCGCATTGACTTCCCGGGTGTTCAAGTTACTTTCCTTAAAATCAAGTCTCCTACTTTGAAATAATAGGAGTTGGCTCTTTGATTATAATATCTCTCCATTCACTGCTTTTGAGCTTCCATCCTTATATGTGCCAAGTCCCTGCGTTCGTCGAGCAACTCCAAATTGACTAATATTGCTTCACTGTTTTCTTCTTTGTTTGACCATAAATACCTCATGGTAGGTTCACCTACTTCCACTGGGATCAGGGCTTCTGCCCCGTACACAATAGAAAAAAGAGTCTCCCCCGTTAGAGGTGTGCATTCGAATCGGTTTATCGATAAATCGAATCGATTATTTGTTATTGGTTTATCGATATCTATTTATCAATTTATCGATTTTGATTTTGTCCTCTTCGATTATCGGTTTATCGATAAACAGATAATATAATAAATCTGATTTATACTATTGAAGGCTGAGACAAAAAACTAAACTTTAACGTGCGTTTATCTATTGTCTACAAAGGAGTGGGTCTTGTCCCTTCCCAATCTGATGATTTGATAGTGTCTTTTTGTCACTAGTCTTTGCAAATTCACCGACAACTCACTTTAATTCACCCGCTGTACCTTTTTATTTACCACAACATCTTTTTGCTTCTCTGAACTTTTGTACTACTATGTCGTTTAGATGCTTTTTTTAAAGAAAATATTTTTCGTCAAAAATTTAACTTTCTTACCAGAAAAATATTTTTATATAAAAGATATGTTTTCTAGATACAAAAATCATGCGCAGGAAAATCTTTACAAGTCTTCTACAAGCTTAATTCGGCCTACCCTTATCAAAAAGAGATTCACGTACAAAATATACTTTTTATCTTAATTTATATAATAGTAATATTTGTATAACAGAAATGGTCCAAAAATATCCCTAAACTTTACGACTGCAAACCCAGTAGAGAAAGTTAACTCCGACGTACTTTAATTTCGTTGCATGTGCTTGTTGACATAATTTTTATGTTATAAATGGTGTTCGTCTTATTTTAGCTTCTTTTTATACATATTAGTTAGGCGTGTTTATAGCGATATACTTTTCATGGAATTCCGCAAATTTTCTTATTGGTGTAATCGATAACCGAATCGATAAGCCCCATCGAAAAAAATCAAAACCTTATTGAAACGATAACGATAAGCATATGTACAAATCGATAATCGATACGTAATTATCGATAAGGGTCAAAATTGAATCGATAAATCGAATGCACATCCCTATCCCCCGTGTTTTATTTGGTTTTTTTTTGGTATGCCCATAGTACACCCGACAGCTCTTCGGGCCATTTTCCTTTAGCTTCTTCTAATATTTTTTTTTTTGATTTTGTATGATCACTTTGTTCGTTGATTCTTCTTAGCTGTTTGCCTTGGGATGATACGGTGATGATGTGATCCTCTTGATTTTCAAATCTTCAAGGAATTTTGTGATTTTTGCGCCTATAAATTGTGGCCCATTGTCGCAGGCTATTTCTTTTGGTATCCCAAATCTAAAAATTATGTTCTCCCACAAGAAATATACCACTTCATGTCCGCTGATCTTTTGATAAGGACCTGCTTCAATCTACTTAGAAAAATAATCAGTTAATATCAAAAGAAATCTTACCTTATTTGGGGCTGGTGGCAGTGGTCCTACATTATCCATTCCCCACTTCATGAACGACCATGGTGATAGAACTGAGTGTAGTGGCTCTACCGGTTAATGTACCAACGGTGCATAGCGTTGACATTTATCGCATTTTTGAACATAAGTTTTGGCGTCTTATTCCATCTGTGGCCAATAGTATCCTGCCCTTATTAATTTTAGTACTAAGGAATCTACGCCCGAGTGATTCCCCCTAGATCCCTTCATGGACTTGTCGCATAAATATCGGGCCAATGGGCCTTGGAAAGATTTCTGTACAATTGATCTCTTTTGAAACTATATCGTGAGGCCTTAGTTCGTAGCACCCAAGATGCCTTAGGATTTTCAGACATTTTCCCATGTTTGAGATAGTCAATAATTTCATTTCTCCAGTCCCATACCAAATTAGTCGCGTTTACCTCATAATAGCTATCTGCGTCCAGTACCGAGTGCTTAAGTTGTACGATCATACCGGAGTCTGATTCTTTCATTTTCGTAGACGAGCCAAGGTTAGCTAATGCATCTGTTTTTACATTTTCTTCCCTCAGGATATGTGTGATTGACCACTCCCACAACCGAGCGAGCAGAGCCTGAACCTTCAATATGTATTGTTGCATGCGTTCCTCCTTGGCTTCGAAAATCTCGTAGACCTGATTTACCACCAACTTGGATATACATTTGATTTCTATGACCTTGAAGTCCAATCCTAGGCGAATTCGAGTCCTGCAATTAAAGCTTCATACTACTGTGATGACCCAAAGGGTCATCTTCTACTTTAGAATCTGATTCCGTGTTCCAAGTCCTTTAAAACCTTATTTTATCTCTCCTTTATTTGCATGCACAGTTCGGACGTGTATCTAGGAACCCTTATGTGAAAAACGTAAGAAATAATAATTTTTGTTTAAAAAGATAATTTTTTTGACTTTGGTCAATGTTTTGGGTAAACGGACCCAGTCCCATATTCCACGATCTCGAAGGATCCGTAGTAAAATATGGGATCTAGGCGTATGCCCAGAATCGAATTCCGAGGTCCTAGCCCGAGAAATGAATTTTTGAAAATAATTGATAAGATTGAAAATGTAATAACTTAAAAGATTTGATCTTGTTGGTATCGCGCCCGTATTTTGGTTTCGAAGCCTGGTACAGGTCCGTTATGATATTTAAACCTTATCTATGAAATTTGGTGAAAAGCGGAAGTGATTTGATGTGATTCAGACCTTTGGTTGAGAAAATAGAAAGTTTGAAACTATCTTTAGAATTTCATGTGTTTTGGTGTTGATTCCATAGTTTTAGGTGTTATTTTAGCGATTTGATCGCATGAGCAAGTTCGTATGATATTTTAAGACTTGTGTGCATATTTGTTTTGGAGACCCGAAGGATCGGGTGAGTTTTGGATAGGCTACGAAATGATTTTGGGCTTAGGAAAATATTGTTGGTGTGCTTCAGTTGTTGCAGGTCCCTGATCTCGCAATTACGAGATCAAGCATCCCAATTTCGAGCCTTGCAGGGTTCGCTTTTGCGAGCCTTTCATCGCAAATGTGATTAGAAGGCTGGGCCCGCAGAGTTCGCAAATGCAAAGGGAGTGTGGGAGGGGTATGGATCGCAAATGCGATCTTTTGTTCGCATTTGCGAGGTTAGTGATCGCAATTGCAACCCTTTTCTTGCATTTATAAAGGCAGCAGGAATTGTGATGGCTTTGCAATTGCGACAGCCCCATTGCAATTGCGAAGCTCAGGTCGCAAATGCGACATCTGCAGCTGTTCAAAACATAACTTAGACGAGATTTTTCATTCATTCTCCCATTTTTCAAAACTTAAACTTCAAGAGACGATTTTCCTAAGGCAAGTTCTTCCCCAAATCATATGTAAATAATTCTTAACTTGTCTCTTTCAATCTATTCATCTTTTTACAAGATTTCATCCTAGAATCTAGGGTTTTTCATGGTGGAATTAGGTTTTTTAGATAGAACTTAGGAATTTCAAAATTTGGGGATTTAGACCTCAAATTGAAGTTGGATTCCAAAACCAATTGTATATTAGTTAATTCGGGCTCGGGGGTGAATGGGTAATCGAGTTTTGGTCTGAATTTCGGGTTTTGACCAAGCGGGCCCGGGGTCGATTTTTGACTTTTTGGGGAAAATGTTGGAAAATATATAATTATGCATTGGAATTGATTTATTTAGCGTTTATTGATGTTATTAAGTTAATTATGGCTATGTATGAGTGGATTGGTGGTGGAATCGAGATGTAAAGCGGTCTTTGAGCTTTGAAATACCTGTTAGCTTGAGGTAGGTGTTTGGTCTAACCTTGACTTGAAGGATTAGGGATCCCCGACTTTCTTGCTATGTGAAATACCATGTGTGTGGTGTATAGGTGTGGTGACGGGCACCTATGCGTCGCCAAATTACCTGTTTAGCCTCTTTCCCCATTTCCCTATATATTGTTTTCCTGTCTTAATTGCTACTTGCTTATTGATGCTTCTATGTCTAATTGCTTCTTGTTAAATGTTATTTCTCTATTGGTGTTATTAATTGTTCCGTAGTTTTATCCAATCACATTGTTGGTTTATTGGTGATTCGTGGTATACTTTGGTTGGTCTCGCTATGTAGTAATGACTGATGAAGTTTCATAATTGTATTGATCTTCCGTTGTGTTGGTTTGAGGTATAAGTGTTGTGGAGGATTTGAATTAATTTGTGAAATACTTGTTCTTATTTTATGATTATTACTGATATAGAGGGATCGGGTTGCACACCGCAATATGAGGAATAAGGGTAAAATGTAATTGTCTAGTGGGATCAGGTTGCACGGCGCAACAAGGAGTAATAATGGTTGACAGGTGGGATCGGGTTGCATGCCGCAACATGAGGAATAAGGATGATATATATTGAGGAGTAATAAGGGTGGACTGGTGGGATCGGGTTGCACGTTGCAACAGGGAGTAATAAGGGTAAATATTTATACTGTTATTGATTATATGGTGGGATGGGGATGCGCGCCGCATCATTTGTTGTTTATGTATTATTTTTCTACTGAGGTTTACTATTGTGGTGTTGAAACTCCCTTAAGGATTGGTTATAGCTGAGTATTGGTAGAACGACTGGATTCCGTATTTATTTAATGCAAGTTACTGTTATATTTTATTCTGTATTTCCTTTCTGTCTTAGTATAAAATGTTGCAGGTTAGATATTGCTATGGCCCGCCGTAGCCTCGTCACTAGTTCATCGAGGTTAGGCTCGACACTTACCAGTACATGGGGTCGGTTGTACTGATATTGCACTTTGTAATTTCTGTGCAGATTTCAGAGCTGATAGTGGCTGATCGAGAGGTTGGTTACTGATATTGCATTCAGGAGACCCAAGGTAGTCCTCTAGGCGTCCGCAGGCCCTGGAGTCCCCTCCTATCTTACTTCATTTCGGTTTTACTTTCTTCGAGACAAATGTATTTTCTTTCAAACCATTACTTGTAGTATTCGTATAATGTTCATAAGTTGTGATACCAGTTTCTGGGTGGTATCTATTCCGGTTTTTAGTTAATAGTATAATGGTAATCAGTTAAATTATGTACTTCCGCTTTTATTTTCGCTGACTTAGTTTGTTAAATTTTAATTATAAAAGGATAAAAAGGAAAAAGGTGATTATATCTCTAATGTTGGCTTGCCTAGCGAGTGCGATGTTAGGCGCCATCACGGTCGCGACAGTAAGAAATTCGGGTCGTGACAAGTTGGTATCAGAGCACTAGGTTGCCTAGGTCTCACAATTCATGGACAAGCTTGGTAGAGTCTGGGGGATCAGTATGGAGACGTTTGTGCTTATCCACCAGAGGCTACAGAGTTAGGAACAATTTCACTTCTATTCATCTCTGTCGTGCAGTTTGATCTCTCAATACTAAGTTAATTCTTTACACTGTTCTTTCGCAGATGGCGAGAACACGTACCGCTTCATCAGCTGATCAGCAGCCCGAGCCCCCAGTGGCAGCTCCTACGAGGAGTAGAGGCCGAGGCATAGGCAGGGCACAACCTAGAGCTCGAGTAGAAGCAACAGTGGCAGAGCCTCAGGTAGAGTTTGATGATGAGGTTCCAATCCAGACCATTCTAGCAGGGCCAGCTCAGGTTCTGGAGGGGTTCATAGCTACCCCGGTACTTCAAGATTCTTTGGTCTGTCTAGTTGGACTTATGGAGAGTGTTACCCAGGCCGGTATACTTCTTGTAGCACCAGCCATCTCTCGAGCTGGGGGAGGAGCATAGACTCCCGCTACTCATACTCTGGAGCATATAGCTCCCCAGTTTCAGACTCCAGCAGCTCAGCCAGTTGGGGTAGTTTCGCCGGGTGTTTTAGCACAGACCGGTGATGGATCAACTATGTCTTCTGATGCCTTGTGGAGATTGGACAGGTTCACCAAAATTTTCACTACTACCTATGGTGGTACATCTTCAGAGGATCCCTATGACTATTTGGACAGTTGCCACGAGGTTTTGCAAAACATGGGGATAGTGGAGACCAATGGGGTTGACTTTGCTACTTTTCGTCTGTCAGGTTCCACCAAGAAATGATGGAAGGATTATTGTTTGGCCAGACCAGCTGGATCACCAGCTCTCACTTGGGACCGGTTCTCTCAGCTATTCTTGGAGAAGTATCTTCCTATTACTCATAAATAGGACTATCGGAGGTAGTTTGAGCGCTTCACTCAGTACGAGACCAAATTTGTTGATTTGGCCCGTCATGCTCTTCTTATACTTCCCACCGAGAAAGAGAGGGTGAGGAGGTTTATTGAGGGACTTTCTCAGCACATCAGATTGCAGATGGCTAAGGAGACAGGGAGTGAGATTTCTTTTCAGGATGCAGCCAATGTGGCCAGACGAGTTGAGATGGTTTTAGCTCAGGGGAGTGGTTAGGGGTCTGACGAGAGGCCTCGTCACTCCGCTGGATTTAGTGGGACCTCATTTGAAGGTCGAGGTACTTTTGATAGAGGCCATTATCCCAAGCCATTTCATTCAGCACTTCAGATATCCCATGGAGCTTCAGGGGGTCGTGGTCCTTATGTACCTCCTTCAGGGAAGCCAACTTATAGTGCACCGCCAGCTCCCATCAGAGCACACCCCCTTCAGAGCTATTATCACGGTTAATCGGCCCATCAGGGTCAGTTTTAATTTCCCCAGCTACAGTATTTTGATAGATGTTTTGAGTGTGGTGAGTATGGGTATGTCCAAAGGACCTGTCCGAGGTTAGTGGGTGTTCAGTAACAGCAGCAGAGTTCTCGTGCTATGGTTCCAAACCGCCTACCCAGCCAGCTAGAGGTGGGGGTCAGGGAGCCAGAGGTAGGGGTTAGGCCGCTAGAGGTGGAGGTCAGGCTGTTAGAGGTGGAGGCCAGCTAGCAGGAGGTAAGGCTATATTCTGGGCCAGGCCCGTGCCTAAATGGGCCAAACAGGCTGGGCCTAATGATAACTAGGGATTTATACACATTTTATACTCCTTCTTGCCCATGCTTTGATTAGAAATTCATACAAAATAGTCCCAAAAGGCTCATAAGTTGTGCTTGATTGTAGGTTTGATCAACAAAGTGACAAGATGTCAAAGTTCAGCTCAAAAGGAGTGAAACTTGCATAAGTGCCAAAGATAAGACAAGCTCAGGCAAAATAGGTCCAGTGCGGCCGCACACCACTTTGTGCAATCCGCACTAGGAGGTTCAGAGAGCAGGTATTCAAGCTAAAAGGCAATGCGGTCGCACTAGATTTAGTATGGTCCGCACTGGAGTCCATGCGACTGCATTACCATTCTGTGCGGTCCGCAGATCCAAGATTCAAAGAAGTTACAGTTTGGAGCTTTCAAGCCAATGCGGTTCGTAGTCCATTTTGTGCGGACTGCACTAGAAGTCACCGCGGCCGCAGTCCATTCTGTGCGGTCCGCGGAGCCTGAGTTCAGAGAGCTGGATTTTGAATCCAGGTGTTCTAATGCAGCCACAGTCCATTCTGTGGGGTCTGCACTAACCCCGCATGGGCATTTTTGTCCAGATTTTTAGCTTAGTATAAATAGATTCTTTTCCATTTTTAGGGTATCAGATAGTTTTTAGAAGCAGTTGCGCTCGTGGGAACAACTCTTGTAGCTATTTTGGGCAATTTTATCTACTTTGCAATATTGAATCTTTATTTTTATCTTAGTAATTAATTAATATAAGTTTATCTTCATCCATTTCTTGCTTTTCCATTAGCTAGGGTTGTGGCTCAACCCTAGTGTGGGTAATTGATGAGTCTTGTATTTTAGGGCTAAATTGATTATGGGTGTTTGATATTTGGGTCAATTTCATGGTTAATTGCTAAATTAGTGGTTGCAAACACTAGTTTGTGTTTAGTAGACTAGGGTTCTTCTTGAGAAAGAGAGCGTAAGTCTCCGAAATTGATCCAACAAGGAATTGGGGCGTACTCAAGAGATTGATAGCCCTAATTAAAGGGTTAAACCTCGAGAGAGTAATACCCGACTTGAACCTTAGTTGCTTGTGCAAATTTGCATACCCAATTGGTCTTGAGAAAGTCAATTGGGCAAAATCACTTGAACCACCGAGAGGTGTAGAGTGGGTAAATTAGTGCAACGGTTATATCATGCTCCCCAAATATGTCAAAGATGCCTTAGACTCAAGTACCCGTCAATTGATCACCTAGGCGAAGTTACTACCCTAGTACCTTTTAAACCTATTTGAACAACTTGTAGAATTTTAAATCTTAGCTTAATTTACAATTTGTAGTTTGATAAAAGTAGAATTATAAAGAAAATCCCAAAAATGATGAGAAGTGTAATTAAGAACGCATACGCAATCCTAAACTAAATAGATACTCGATTCCAATTCTAGCTCTTTGTGGATATCGATCCCGACCCAAAATCGGGTAAAAGCTATTGCCCCTCTCTTGCTACTTATTAGTAGTGCGGAGTTGGATGCGATCACTTTTTGGCGCCGTTGCCGGGGAGCTAACGGTTTTGGCTATCTATTTAGTTAGTTTTGTGTATTGTTCTTCTTTCGTTCTTTGTTACTAATTTGTGTGTGTGAATACTTCAGGTACCAAATGGCTTTAAATACTAATGACCCTCTTGGAAACGTGCTTGTGGGGGAAGAGGTTGATGATATTGGAGAGGAAGAGGTGCTTCTTGTACCTCCTGGACCACGACGAGGCTGCCAGGCCAATGTTAATTAAAATGTTCCAGACCCTCCTCCGCCACCCCCAAGAGCGATTCCTCGGGTGCTCCCGAACCAAGGCTATGCAAGTGCTATTGTCCCGCCCAGAATACGAGTGGGAAATTTTCAGATAACCAATGTGATGTTGACCTTACTTGAGTAGCGTGGGTATTTCACGGGCGTTGCATATCAAAATGCCTACAAATATCTCAAGGGGTTCGTGGATACATGTTGGGGGAGCAAGTAGACGAATGTGTCTGAGGATGCTCTTAGGTTGAGGCTTTTCCCATTCTCACTTTGGGGGAAAGCATTAGATTGGCTCGAGAGACTTCCCAATCATTCCATCATAACTTGGGATGAGTTGGCGGATACGTTTATTGCTAAATTTTTCTCACCCGGGCACATGGCGGCACTTCGAGATGAGATGTTGGCCTTCAAGCAAGAGTCCACGGAACCTTTGCATGATATTTGGGAGAGATATAGAACTATGGTGAAGGAATGCCCCAACAATGACATGACGGAGAATATGTTGCAACAAACTTTCTACCGGGGCATCAATACTACAAATCAATGCATAGTGAATCAACTTGATGGGGGTAATTTTATAAAATTGACGTATGATGAAGCTTGTGCCGTTCTTGATGAGATGGCGGATACATCCTCCACATGGCAAAGTAGAGCCAATGTTCCTCAAGGTGACCCTACGGTTATTCATTTGCATAAGGAATTACATGACCATGGGCAAGCTATAGCGGAGTTGACAACTACTATGAACCAATTGGCTAAGGCACAGTTGCAACAAGTCCAAAATTCTCGCCAAATGAATGCCATGGAGGGTGTTAATATGCTTGTCAACAAGAGAAGACAAGAAAACCAAGGGAATTCTGAGCAATTTGATGATGCATGTGATGGGTTTCAAAATGATGGTTTTGATGACCAAAGTGAAGAGGTTCAATATGTGAACAACTATCAAGGCCAACGGGGCAACTCTTCCAACCAACAACAGTGGAGACCTCAAGGCAATTGGGGCAATCAACAACAAAACAGTGGTAATTGAGGGAACAACAACCAAAATAACAATTGAGGCAATCATAACAACAATAAAGGCAACCATGGGAATTGGAATGGTAATAACAACAATTGGGGTGGCAACAATAATCAAGGTGGATGGAACAATGGGAACCAAGGAAACCAGAGGCAAGGCTTTCAAAGGCCCCCAATGTACCAACAACCGAACAATCCACCCCCATTTCCTTCTCAAGGTCCTAGTTCTTCCAACAATGATATGGGTATAATTGAAATGATGTTCGAACAGATGATGAAGAAGAATGCGGATTCAGAAGCGCAGTTGGCTTCCCACAATACTTCTATCAGAAACTTAGAGGTGCAATTAGGCCAAATCTCTCAATTATTAAATACTCGCCCAAAGGGTGCTCTACCAAGTGATACGGTTGTGAACCTAATGGGTGGGAACAATCATGTTATGGCGGTTACAACAACAAGTGGGAGAGGCGGTGATGTGAATGCCTCTAAGCAAAAGAAAGTTTTGGGTGATGATGTTGAGTTGCAAGAAGATGAAGGTCCTTTGGTAGTTGAAGATGTGGTTGATGACAATGTGAACAATGAAGTGAGGATTGACATTAATGAGGTCGAGGTGGAAACTCAAGATACCGTGAACCCGTCCAGGGAACACGTGATTGACATGCTAGAGCCGGTTGTGCCAAAAGCCAAGGCTCCTTTGCCAAGGCCACCTACACCTTATCCTCAAAGGCTCACAAAGCAGAGAAATGATAATCAGTTTAAAAAGTTCATTGATATGATGAAGAGCTTGTCCATTAATGTGCCTTTGGTGGAGGCTCTTGAACAAATGTCGGGCTATGCAAAGTTCATGAAAGACTTGGTCACAAAGAAGCGTTATATGGATTGTGAAACAATAAAGATGACTCACCAAGTTAGTGCTATAGTACATTCAATGGCCCCGAAGCTTGAGGATCCCGGTGCTTTCACCATTCCTTGCACCATTGGGAGTGCGGATTTTGCCAAAGCTTTATGTGATCTAGGCGCAAGAATCAACTTGATGCCCTACTCAGTTCTCAAGACTTTGGGTATTGGCCACCACGACCAACTTCCATGGGATTACAAATGGCGGATAGATCAATGAAGCGACCTTTGGGTATTGTTGATGATGTGCTTGTCCCAGTAGACAAATTTATCTTGCCAGCGGATTTTGTGATATTGGATTGCGAGGTGGACTATGAAGTCCCAATCACATTGGGGGAGACCTTTCCTTGCTACAGGAAAGGCTCTAGTTGATGTGGAAGTAGGGGAACTCACTTTCCTAGTGGGTGATGAAAAGGTAGTATTCCACGTGTGCAAGTCAATAAAGCAACCAAATTGTACCGAAGTGTGCTCATTTATGGATCTAGTCACGGCTGTGATAATTGACGATACAAGTGCCATGATTAATGTGGAGGACCCGTTGCAGGCCGTGTTGTTAAATCTTGATGTCAATGAGGATGTAAGCCGAGTGGAGTGTGTGAATGTTTTACATGGAATGGGCTCTTATTCTTATGAGAGTAGGAAATTGTCGTTGGATCTCGAGAATAGAAAGACTACACCAACCAAACCTTCAATCGAGGAGCCTCTGGCGTTGGAGTTGAAGCCATTGCCTCCACAGCGCAGTATGAATTCTTAGGCCCTAGTCTACTTTACACGCAAGTGTACGCGATCGACAAGTAATATAGTAGTAAGTAAAGTATCGTTCCCACGAGAAATTGTGATCAACTTATCGACTGATGCA
>MU698023.1:15398-33715 GCA_026770625.1 Nicotiana glauca
ATTGGCCTATGCGAACGCGTTGTACTACACACGGACGCGATGAAGAGATGTTGGGAACTACGCGAACGCGAGGATTCAATCGCGAACACGAAGAGGAAAGAAGACTAATCCCCTCAGGGTCACTTGACCCTACGCGAATGAGGAGTAAGGTCTGCGGACGCGATGATGGAAAATTGAGGAGCTTCGCGAATGTGGTGGAGGCGTCGCGAATGCGAAGAAGGAATTGTCTGCAACAACTGAAACTCATTTCTGCAACTTTCCTAAGTCCGAAATCATCCCGAAACACCTCTGAAAACACTCCCGCGCCCTCGGGGCTACTAATAAAACACGTACACTAACTCAGCAACATCCTACAAACTTAACTGTGCGATCAAATCGCCAAAATAACATCAAAAACAAGGAATCAAACCTCAAAATCACTAGTTTTTCTTCAAACTTCAAAAACTTTCAAATTTAGAGTTTTATGTCCGAAACACGTCAAACGACGTCCAATTTCAACCAAACTTCACAGAAATATCTTAAAACACATATAAGACCTGTACCAGGCTTCAGAACCAAAATACGGACCCGATACCAATACGTTCTAATCCATTTTCCTTAACAATTTCAGAAAAATATTTTTTTTAAATATTCATTTCTTGGGCTCGGGACCTCCGATTTCGGTTCCGGGCATATGTCCGAGTCCTATATTTTTTACGGACCCTCCAAGACCGTTAAATTACGGATCCGGGAAATGTTGACCAAAGTCAACTTTGCTCATTTTAATACCAAATTTTAGCATTTTTCATAGAATTTCACATACAAGCTTTTCGATTACTCGCTCGGACTGTGCACACAAATTGAGGAAACTAAAAATGAGGTTTTCAAGGCCTCGGGAGCACGAAAAGAGAGAGAAACAGGTGATGACCCTTGTGTCACGACCCAAAATCTAATCTTGGTCGTGATGGCGCCTATCGTGTTACAAGGCAAGCCTATTCCCAAAATATTACTACTAACTTTATTATAAGAATTTAATAAAATATTTTCAATAATTTAATTGCTGATAAACTAAATCAACCTCACAGCAATGTCACTCACTCAACACTCGCACTCAACATTCAATACACTTAATACTCTGCGCTCACTGGGGGTGTGTACAGACTCCGGAGGGGCTCCCAAAGCCCAAGCGCTAAGCACGGACAACTCACGTGCCATCATATCAATACCTAGATCCACACGGTCAACTCACGTGCTACGCGGACAACTCACGCACTATAGTATCAATACATGGACCCGCACGGTCAACTCAAGTGCTACGTGGACAACTCACACGCTATGTTATCAATATCCTCACAACTAGGCCATCGGTCTTACTCAATCATATACCTCACTAGCCTCACTATCATCAACAAATAAGGGAACACAACTCACATCAAGTATCACAACATATTAGCAGATAATAGAGACTGAGGTAAACATGTACAATAATTTCTATGAATGACTACAAATAATGGGAGCATGAGCAAAGCCTAAGCGTGATCCCCAACATGAAGGCAGACAAGTTCAACAACAAGTAAACACATAATCACAGATAATAACCATTAGGCCCCACAGCCTCACGGGATGGACCAAGTCTCAATACCTCATGGTGAACACCCACACGGCCGTCACCTAGCGTGGGTATCACCACCAAACAATCACATGATATCAATGTCTCCGAATTTATATCCTCAAAGCCAGAGTTAAAACTGTTACTTACCTCAATCGCGTAAAATCCTACTTCGGGATGCCCTCGTCCCTGGACTCGGTCTCCAAAATCTCTGAATCTAACTATAATCAGATTAATACCATCAACATGTGCTAAAGAATCGAATTCCACAATAAAAACTATAAAATATACCAAAAATCCAAAATGGGCCAAACCCGGCCCCCGGGCCCACATCTTGGAATCAGTGAAAAATGGAAGAATAATAATCCTCGTCCTCTCCCGAGTCTAACCATATAAAATTTGTCAAAATCGGACTTCGTTTGGTCCCTCAAATCCCTACCTAAAACTCTCCAAAACTAAAATCCTAACTCCCTCAATTTCACTTTAAAATCATCAATCAAATCCCAAAAACGAAGATGAATTCATGAAATATAATCAAAATCGAGCAGAGAAAACTTATCCCAATCCATATGAGGAATATCGCCTCCAAAATCTCCCAAATTCGAGCTCCCCAACTCAAAATATGATCGAATGAGCAAACCCTAGTTTTATGTATTTTCTACCAGCTATTCTACCTCGTTTCTCGTGCCAAAAAATCCCGAAACTCGTATTCTATGCCTCCAATAGATTCCTTGTGAAATTATAGTCAAGTTAGGCTTTTGAATCACTCAATTTGACTTTATAATGAATGAGATATGTAGGTTTTAATATTTGCAAATAGTGCAGATTTTTAAACATGCTGCTAGTGACAATTTCGTAATTACTCTGAGAAAAATCTGACTACCTAATTTTTAGTAAAATGGCCATAAAATCATCATACGATGTCCAAATTCGATGATTCCTTTTGATACGGGTCCGTAATTACGATACGGATCTAATGCTTTAATAAAAAATAAAATCAGGGCTCATTTGTTTAATATGATATCATTTATGCTTGAAGAAACTACGTCGAAACATAAGAAAAACGAGCGCAACACAACACAAACCTATCTGAAACTCACCCAAGGCCCACGGGACCTCAACTAATAATTTCAACAAGTCATATATCATTACCCGAACTTAGTCGAACCTCCAGAACACCCAAAACAACAAATCAACCTCGAATTCAAGCGTAAGAATTTCTAAACTTTCAACTTTCGTTAATTCAAGCCTAATTCTACCACGGACCTCCAAATTATATTCCGGACACACTCCTAAGTCTAAAGTGACCAAACGAAGCTAATCGAATCATAAAAATCAAAATCCGAATTCGTTTACTCATAAATTAACTTCCGGTTGACTTTTCCAACTTAGCTTTCTAACTTAGAGACTAAGTGATCATTTCACTCTAAAACTACCTCGAACCCAAACCTAACAACTCGATACAACTCAACACAGTTGAACAACATATAAACAAGCATAGATGGTGGAAAATGGTGCTATAACTCTTAGAACGAAGGACCGGGTCATTACACTTTGGGTCGTCACAACGCGAGTTGAGGGAGCTTAGTGGTAACGAGTCGGCTCTTGAGATAGGGTGGTTACATATAGGTTGTATGAATTGATTGAATTGAAATGTTTATACTTGGGCATGTTTATGACGGGAAGAATGTGAAATTTGCATGTTCGTTCTTGATTTCCGGTATCGATCATAGTAGAGTGTATGGTTAAAAATTTAAGTGGTCCTCTCTAGTCGAGATGCATACGTTGTTGGGCTGTAGTTGATAGTCCCATTGCTCGAGGACGAGCAAGAGCCTAAGTGTGGGGTGTTGATATTCGTCTAAAATATGTATATTATATGCATATGCCTCGCATTTCACTCATGTGTTCGTAACTTTCGGATGTGTAATGTTACAAATTGCGTTAATTCGGGTATTTTAATGTGTAGGAATCATTCGGATGCAATATGGGGCAAAAGGTGCGAGATTAGATTCAATCAGAAGAAAAATTAGAAAATAGCCATTTGTAATACTTGTGGCCCAATTTCTAGAACCTAAAAATCCCAGCACTAGGGATAGCGTCCCACGCTACCCTGGGCGCTGGTGACGGGAAAATGGGGACAAGGTTATTTCGATCCAAGATTCCCCCAACTCGTATAAAATCAAGTCTAAACCTATTTTGGAGGAGGAGACGCCACTTTGAGAGGAAAACACAAGCACGGAACACTCGGGAGAAAGGATTATTTGTTTTTCTTCATTTTCTATTCCTTTAATCTTATAGTTTATTAGTTCTAGAGTTGTTGGTGCTACATGAACGTTGTAGTTTGAAGCTTAAATTTTTTTTGTTATTTTATCGTATTGGTTTTTTTTATTCCATCTTGCGCTTAATTATTTGATTGCTTGATCACCAATTAAATACTATCTACGAATATAGGATTCTCGGAAGAGAGAATTTTATATTGCATATAAGATTGAGTATAGCAAGATCTTGAACCTAAGTATCGGGAACTGATTTTCGATTAGGATATGGATATACCTAATCGCCTTGATTGGTTACTATACGGGAATTATAAATGCATTCTTCTTAATCCTAATTCCATAGGAATATATGCGTTAAGTTAGCTTAAATAGGCTAGTAGTAATTCAAGAGAATACTACGAGTGATATTAACCATGTCAACCAATGAACTAGATAAATTAATTAAACAATTTAAGTGAAAGACTCAACAGGATGGTTAGCTAACCCATAGCTCTAAAATATCATCTCTCATCGAATTCGTGATCAATTTCGCCAACTTGTTTCCTTTAATCTTTTAGTTTGCTACTCTAGATAAGTTTTAGTTAAATATTCATATTGTAGAAAATCGCTTGGATATATTAGTTTTTTTAGTTTAATTTAGTAAATAGTTAATCGCAAGTCCCTGTGGGTACGAAATCTGGACTTACAATCCTATATTACTTGTACGACGACGTATACTTGCGTGTAAGTTTGGAAGCAACAAGGAACATCAGGAACTGTTGATTTTTTTGAAGATTTGTCATCTTGACCTTGTTTCATAGGGTTATTGCGTATTTTTGGTCACCTCTCGGCTTCCATGGTTGCTGATGAACCTGCAAATTCAGGTTCCTCTTGAGTGATTCGCAAATCAAAATATGGCCCATCAAAATTGAGTGCTTTAGTGGGTATACCTCGTGTAACCCTCTTTGGAGTTGTTGAATCAACCATTGAAGACGAAATTTGAAGTTTCTTGCTGAAAACTAGAAAAAAAAGAGTGAAGAGAAAAAGAAGAATGACAGAGTAATTTTGCGTGAACTGGCCAAAAACTTTAATAATTACCACGAATTTTTGGAGCAAAAACGTTGAATGTGAGAGAGAATCGTGCTTTAACAACTACCACAATCTTGTTGTGAGAGAGAGATCGTGGAAAGATAAAGAAGAAGTATTTTGCTGAGATTTTGAGAGATAATCGTATGTTAACTAAAACAAAGAGAAAAAAAAATAGCATATTTAACGCCTTAACGGTAGTGTATACCTTAAATACCTATTTTGCTATAAAATATAAAAGGTAGCTATAGAATGATATTTTAAAATGGTTTTTCGTTTATAATAAATAGGGTATATACCTTTGCTATATGAGGTAAAAATTTTAAGAATTAATCATAGTAGAAATGATACCAGGTAGCCACTCTAAAGGATTGCTATTTAGGAATTACTCAGTGATCCTGAATTTTGTTTTTTCAATTTAAAAATTTAGGACAAAAATGTACTGAATTTAAGATTTTTAGTTTAAAATTTTAGGACAAAAATAAATATTGGCTAATCTCTAAATAACATTCCCGAAAATGGTTATCTGTGCACTTGCCCCTTAATTTAAATAGACATTCACACAATTATTTAAACTAAAAAAAGAAGGTAGAAATACAATATATGTATTATCCATATAAAATATATGTATAAAAGTGTATAATCATTAAGTAATCTATGTATACCATCTAGAAAAAATAAATATGAATCTGACTTGTTATTTGTGTAAAAACCACAAAGGTTGCTAAACAAACTAAAATAGGAGCTTAAACTGGTTAGAAAAACTCCCAGTTACACTCTGTTTGGATCGTTATTTCCTATCATTTTATAATGTATTTTAACTCTGTTTGGATCGTTATTTCCTATCATTTTATAATGTATTTTATTATATTGTATCGTACTGTATTGTATCGTTTTATGAATACAATATTTGGATAGATTGTATTGTTTGTTATTGTTAAATAATATTTTGCTGTTTGGTTTGACTGTATCGTATTGTACTGTAGCTAATAAGTTTACTAAAATACCCTCAATTATTTAAATATTAAATTTATCAAAAATTATGCATAAAAATAATTTTTAAAATAAAACAAAAGGAGGCAAAACACCATAAGAAAGCAGAATAAAGGAGCGAGACAGAAGAAGGCAAAACAAAGGAGCACAACTAATTAGAATTGAGTTAAAAGCAAATTATGAGAAAAAATAAAACAGAAAGCGGCAAAACACCTTTAACATTGGCGGCAGAAGTTTTGAAAAAAAACAAAGTAAGTAGGTTATAGGTTTGAGATTTGGAGTTAAAATAGAAAAAAAAGGTACAGGTTAAAATAGAATTATGGAGTAATAAATTAGGGCATAATTGGAAATTGGAAAGAAAAATAGGAAACAATCCCATCACACCAAATCGGTTATTTCAAAAAAGGGACTTTTCATAGTTCCGAACAACAGATTTAACAATACAATGCAACCAATTTTAATGAAACAATCAAAACAAACATTGTTTGGGATAACAATATAATACGATACAACAGGGAATAACTGTAACGATCCTACCGGTCGTTTCGAGCTTTTGCACTTTGATTGCCAGTTCTCGGGGCATGACTTGCCCCGTGGGATGTATTACGACTGATGTAGATCGTTGGTTTTGGTTTCGGAAAAATCGAAATGAATTTGAAAGAACAATCTCAGTTGAAAGCTTTGAATTTGAAAGGTTTGACCAAGAGTTGGCTTATTTGTATATGAGATCGGATCAGAATTTTTATGATTTGGGTAGCTTTTTTGGGTGATTTATGACTTAGGAGCGCGATCAGAATGCATTTTAGTAGTCCGTGGAAGGATTTGGCTTGAGTTGGCAAGGTTGGTATTTTGGCAAATTCCGGTTGATAGGTATGATTTTGATCCGAGGGTCAGAATGAAATTTTGAGAGTTTTTGTAGCTTCGTTATGTCATTTGTGATGTGCGTGCAAAATTTCAGGTCATTCGGACGTCGTTTGGTCGGGTTTTTGATCGAAAGCGAGTTTCGGAAGTTCTTGGAAAACTTAGGCCTGAATTCGATGGGAATGTATGGTTTTAGTGTTGTTTGAGGTGTTTTAATGATTGGATCAAGTTTGAATGATGTTTCAGGATGTGTTGGTGCTTTTGGTTGAGGTCTCGGGGGCCTCGGGTGAGTTTCGGATGGCCTAACGGGCTAGTTTTGATGTTGGAAAGTTGCAGATTTTACATTCCAGGTGTTGCAGGTTTTAAGTCTTCGCGATCGCGTGGGTTGAGTCCCGATCGCGTAGAAGGAAATTTGGAGGATGGCGAATTGCTCTTCGCGTTTGCGTCTGAGGGTCCGCATTCGCGGAAGGTTGGCTAATGATGTTTTGCGTTCGCATGGTATGGATCGCGTTCGCGTAGAAGGAGTTGGAGTCCAGTGATTTTAGTCATCGCGTTCGCATCAGCTGAGCCGCGTTCGCGTAAGAGGGGAAGCTAAAGCTTCCCGTTTGCATCCATTTGTCGCGTTCGCATAGGCAATTTTTGAGGCCTGGAAGATTTGCTCATCGCGATCGCGAGCCTGGGGCTGCGATCGCATAGAAGGAATCGTCAGCTGGGCAGAAGGGTTTTTAAACATATTTCATCCGCGAGCCTAAGTCATTTTCCTCCATTGTTGAGTATTTTTAGAGCTTCTTGGGAGAAATTGAAGAGGGATTCGAAGAGGATTGATTGGAGGTAAGTTCTATGAACAAAAAACGTGATTATTATGTGAAATTAACCTAGAAATTCATGGAAATTTAACTAAAATTGGAAGAACTAGGGCTTGGGATTTTGAAATTTTAAATTGGGATTTGAAGGGTCATTTGAGCTCGGATTTGAGATTTCTTGATATGCATAGACTCGTGGAGAGATAAGGAACCCGGTGATGTAAAAAATTTTGAGTTTCGAGAAGTGGGCCAGGGGCTCGGGTTTTGGTAATTTCCGGATTTGTGCCCGTTATTGATTATTTTTGCTTGGATTTTGTTTCCTTAGCATATTGTGATGTATTCGCTATGATTTTGGATAGATTCGACATGCGAAGAGGACGATTTGAGAGGCAAGGGCATAGAGATCTAGAGTTTTGGCCGGCTTGAGGTAAGTAATGATTGTAAATACTGTCCTGAGAGTTTGAAACCCCGGATTACACATCATTGCGTTACTTTGAGGTGACTTACAAGCTAGATGACGAGCATGGGGTAGAGCACCGCTGGGAATTTTGACCTAGTCCATCTCGAACGATTATTTTAATGCGTATTTGATAGTTAATTGTTTGATGTTATTATATTGTTGAGACCCTTAGGTGCATTTTTACTATCTTTCCTCACTCTATTTGTTTGAAAGCGTATTCTTAGTCATTTTTACCTGTTTATTACTCAAATTTGGCTTTATCACTATATTCTTAAAAGTGTGGAAAATTATTTTGGGCTGAGTTCCCTATTTTACTGAGATAGATTAAGGGTCTGATGGTGAGATTGATGACTGAGATGGACTGAGAGTCTGATGGTGAGGTTAATGACTGAGAGAGGCCGAGGGCCTAGTAGTGAGGATTATATATCTATGGATCGGGTTGCACGCCGCAGCAAAATATATATATATATATACGAATCGGGTTGCACGCCGCAGTGATACTTATATGGATCGGGCTGCACGCCGCAACGATATGTTGGATCGGGCTGTACGTCGCAGCGATATGTTGGATCGGGCTGCACGCCGCAGCGATATAGCGCTTGGGCTGTAGGAGCCCCTCCCGGAGTCTGCACACCCCCAGTGAGCACCGTCGACGAAATATATGAATCGGGCTGCACGCCGCAGCGAAACACGGATCGGGCTGCACGACGTAGTGGTTACTATATGGCATCTATTGAGGTCGAATGCTGAGTGTAAGTACTGATTGGTAAGAGTTGAGTCACGAGTGACAGAGAGGCTAGCTCGAGGGGCAATAGATATACATACATGCATATGAGTGATGTTTTACCTGAGAGGCCTGTTTATGAACTTATTAATTTCACTTCTCTTTAAAGTGCATTTCTATCGAATATGTTAATTTATTGACTGTTTTCACTCATCTTTTTATTGAGCCTCTGTCGAAAAGTTGAACAAATATTTTAAAATAATTTTTATTTAAACTGGGGTTTATAAGATGTTCAGAAATAAATCACTGATTTGGCATTGGTTATTCCCACTGAGATTTTCAAGTCATGAAGTGTTTATGATTACTGTTTTTCCTGAAGGGCTGCTTTACGAACTATGCTTTGCCGAGGGGCCGATTATGGTTTTAATCTCAATTATTATTTTAGATGGTATTGAACCCCTACTGAAACTGCTGGAAAATATTACAAAAATAATTCTTACCAAAAGCTGGGTTTTAAAAGGGAAGATTGACTCGTATTCTGATTTGGAAGCCTGTTTTGTTTTTTTGACTTTAACATAAATGTAGATTTATTGTTTCCTACTGTTCAGTCTTTATTTACTCTTATTACTTACTGGGTTGGAGTACTCACATTACTCCCTGCACCTCGTGTGTAGATTCAGGTATATCGGAACCCGGTAGCGGGTGTTATTTTGCTCAGACGTGGAGTCATCAGAGTTAGCAAGGTGGCTGCATGACGTTCGCAGCACCACTTCCTTCCTCACATTGCTATTACTATATTTAGTACATTATTTTAGACTTTTTGTTGTATTCAGACCTTGATTGATGCTCATGACTAGTGACACCCCCGATGTCGGGCTTGTGTGTTATTTTCGCATTTTATTGAGACTTATATTATGAAATATTGTTCAATTAAAGGTTTTAAAATGACTTTTAATGATAAAAGGGTTGCTATGGATATTGTGTCGGCTGGCCTTATCTTCACGAGAGACGCCATCACGACTGGCCCTGTTTAGGGTCGTGACAACAACCATCCAAACAAGTTGTTAGATCTACCGTGTAAATTTCTCCCAAAAAACTAATTAAGGAACTCAAAAATACTAAAAGAGTTACTATAATTTGAGCATGTATTTCACACACTAGAATTTTCTCTTATTTAGAGGGAAATTCAACAATTTATATATAGTAAATTGAAATAGTTTTTGTATAATTTTGCGGCGATGAGAAACATCTGATCTACATTTTGTTTCACAACCATATTTGAGATTAGATATACTTTTCACTCGGGTATAATAAAATCTTCAAGGCTAATACATTCAAAGATATATTCTCTTTTAAATTATTTTCACTATAAAATCACTCAAAATTTTACTGTATCTTTTTATCACAGACACATGCATCATTCATGACATCAGCAGTATACACAAATTCCTAGTCAGCTTATAAATTTGTCTATTATATTGTATGATTTTAGACAAGTAGGCAGTTTATTTTCAAGGCGAAATGACTTCCTAACCACTTAAATTTGTAGGGCTTTTGAAAGTCGATACTTAAATTTCAGGATTTTTCATTTGAACACTTCTAGTTGAGAAAATGTCTACTAATAAACACCTTTGACCGTTGACTATGCTTATGTGGCAATATTATAACTGATGTGGCCATTTGCGTGTTAGTCACGGGTATTAAGCACGCGAATACAATACATAATTAAAAAAAAGATAAATAATTAATTTAAAAAATAGAAAAACAAATTAAACTTTATTTACCCATCCCCGTACACTTACCCCTACCCCTTTCTTTTCGTTACTCATTTTCCTTTGCCCTCTCCCCCTCCTTAATTGTCGCACCTATCTCCCACCCCACCCCCTCCATTTATCTTCTTCTTCCTTTCTGTCTTTTCCTCTTCTATTCTTAATTAAAGCCATAACCACATTTTGATAAATCAAACTCAAAAACTCCATATTCAACCCACATATCTAACTATTCTTCAATTATTAACCATCAATCACACTCAAATACTCCATATCAGATAAACGTCAACATCCATTATCATAAAATAAATTCATCGGATCAAGGAAGATGGAAGAGACCGGGACTGATTTTTCGAGTAAGAATGGGTAATAAGAAGTTGAAAAGCAACAATGTCCGCAGCTTTTTGATTTGTTTAAATTTTTTACTGATTTGCTAGAAAAAATCTGGGCATATTTCAATCATGATAAAAGTTATTCGCCGCTTCCTAATTATTCTCTCTGATTTTTCGAGGTGGTGATTTTTGTCTCTTAGTTTGTGATTTTTTCTCTATGATTTTTGGTGATAAAAGGTTGGACTTGAAGGTTTTGCATATGGTTCTTATTTTGTAGGTGAGAAGAAGATAAAACAGTGGAAGTGAAAGGTATTAGGTGGGAGAGAAAAAAAAAAGTATCGCTGGAGATGGAGGTTTTCAGGTCGTTTTCTGGTGGGTGCTGAGGAAATGGAAGAGTTATGTGCAGAAAAAATTAATTGAAAAAAAAGAAAAAAGAAAAAAAAGAAGAAGTGGGACCTTGAAGATACAGGTGTCCACAAATGTGAATGAATGGAAGATGTGGCTATAAAAAATATTAATTAATTCCATGTCAGCAACGATTGAACAACACGCACCATGACAAGTGTTTATTAGTATACATTTTCTCAACTAGAAGTGTTCAAATGGGAAATCCAGAAGTTTAGGTATCGGCTTTCAAAAGCCCTACAAATTTAAGTGGCCAGGAAGCCATTTCGCCTATTTTCAAATGAACCAAGTTGCTTATAGGTCAAGAACTGTATTTGTCGATCGATAAGCATCACTCAAATATTCTATGTATTTCTCTATTCCATTTTACGTGACACTATTTTTTTATTAATCCTGTTAAGAAAAGAATAATATGTTTTTATATTCAAAATAAATTAACTTTAAATTTTCAATGTTACTTTTGGTGATACGCTTTTATAGTAGTAGAAATATCATGGCATATTTAAGATCAAAAGTTCTACTTCATTTATCTCAATATGTGATGCATTTTCCTATTTAATCTGCACAGAAAGAATATTACTATTCTATATTTAGAAATAATTTATTTTTAAAAATTTCATTTTATCCTCGTTGAGATGATTTATAGCTACACAAATATCTGTAACTTATTTTAGATCATGAATTTTAAATCTTTCTTTCTTTTTTAAAATTCGTGTCCAGTCAAACTGCATCACATAAAATGGAAGAAGGTTCCATTATATCGTAAACTCATGCACTTTAAATTAAAGGGCAGCGCGGTGCACTAAGCTCCAGCTATGTGCGGGGTTCAGGGAAAGGCCGGACCACAAGTCTATTGTACGCAATCTTATCCTGTATTTCCGCAAGAAGCTGCGTCCACGACTGGAACTTGTGACCTCCCGTTCACATGACAACAACTTTACCAGCTATACCAAGGCTCCTTTCAAAAAAAAAATAAAAAATAAAATGGCTACATATCACATGATAAGCTCTATATAAAGGAGGACAAGGAGTTGTATTTCACTTCATAGCCATATTCAATACTATCATATATAGTATATTTACTAGTGCAATGGCAAGAAGCAAATTAGCAATTTTTGACATTTTCATTGTTTTATCTACACTTTGCTTCAACCAAAGTACTAGCGCTCACGTGATATTATTGATAATTCAACACACAGAATCCTCTTATCCCAATCAGCTCCTAATGATCAGCTGAAGACAACTAATCATAATCTTGATGTCATATCCTATTGGAGAGTTAGTGTCCCTCAATGTGGTTCTTGTACTTGTTGCATTGCCAAATTGAAGAATTAATAACTATGTTGTTAATTGTAATATGTGTTTATTGTAGCCAAATTTGCCACTTGGCTTCATGAATAAAATCTATGGTTTTTGTTGAGGGTACTGATATATTATCTCTTTTTATCTTCTTGAGTCGAGGATTTATCGGAAACAACCTCTCTATTCTCTCGGGATAGGAGTAAGGTTTGCCTACATACTACCCTCCCCAAACCCCACTTGTGAATTTTACTAGGTTGTTGTTGTTGTTGCTTCTTGAATAAAATACTTATCTTCTCAATAATTTGAAGTGTTGGTAGATGCTTGTTTGAGTTTAGTTCATAAATAACCATTCTCTTAATTTCCTTTATAAATGACACTCTATATATGGCCCTATTCTGGAATATGTAAGTTTAAAAGGTTAGTGAGGGAAATGAAGAGTTGAAGATAATTAGTCAATTGTTGTTTTAAACAATTATTCCAGTGATTTGGTTTTGAAACGGTTCATGCATAGTTGTCAAGGTATTGTCCGCTATATATGGCTCAACCATTTTCGGCCACCTCAAGATTTTGGACCTCATGATTTTGTTCTCTTCGACTTTAATCTAAAAGACGCCTCAGTAGTTGAATCTTGAACTTGCATTATACTTCCGTTTACCATGGTTTTCATGGTTAAGTAGTTGGTGAGATTGAGGGAACAGCATTCGGTCATGAATTTCAATATCAAGCATGCAAGCAATAATTACTAGTGGTCTAGTGGTAGAATAGTACCCTTCCAAGGTACAGACCTGGATTCGATTCCCGGCTGGTGCAGTCACAGGCTAGCTATGATGAATATTACAATCAATGTGGTAATTAGGGTTTGTGGCTGTTTTCACGGTTTGAACCCGTAACTTGTACTTGCTCCAATGTTCCCTTCATAATATCCGAACTTCTAATTTTTTTTTTCCTCTACGGCATAAAAGATTCTCTTGAAATATCCACCAGTTTCTTTTCCTTTTCAAAATTAACCACTTAAGTACAATCTATTGCTTTAACGCCGAACTCAAAATACTCACAATCTTGAAAAAATGATTCAAGAACGCCTATATAAACCATTTTGCATGTAAACTTGATATATCAACATGGCAAAGATAAATGCAACACCAATGGCATTTTTTATGGTTTTCTTGATGACTTTTTTCTTACTTTGTCGCTCTTCATCTAATGGCAATTTAATGGCTATTGGAGGTGATGAATCGACATCTAAAACTGTTGAAAACTACAACAATATTACTCTTGCATCAAAGAAAGTTTCCGACGAGCTGCGACGACGACGAATGGAGCGTTGCCCTTGCTATCCTTGCTGTGCATTTCCATGTCCATGTTCTTAAAAATGGCCATGCTAATAAACATGTCCATTTTTTATGGTTTCATGATCCTATATATATGTTTGATCATCTTTTGTTTAGAATAAGAGTGGAGTTTTATAAATAAGAATAAATGATCATGTTACCGGTGGATGTAATTTAAAAACTTATTTGGTGTAAAAACCTTGAATGAACTCCTTTTGCAACATACTTATATATTTTACATTGCATCTTGATTTTCTCTGCTTGTATTTTCTTTATAGCATTTTTTTTGAAATGCTTAAGTAGAGTAGCAATTTATTCCTTTTTTTTTTTTTGTCACGTTAAGTATTTATGCAATGGTAACAGTTGACGTCGTGTGAGCAGAAGATCATGGGTCCCGCGCATAAAAATAATTTGTGGCAAAACATTAATATTCGACATTGCATCTTCATTTTTTCTCTGTATTTTGTTTATAGCCTTTGTTGAAACGCTTAAGTAGAGTAGCAATTTATTCAGATTTTTTGGTCTCGTTGAGTCTTTTATGCAATGCGGTAAGAGTTGACATCGTATGAACTTCATGGGTTCCCGTCATGAAAATAATTTGTAGCAAAAATGATGTCTATGTACAATAAATCCAACATGGCCCGATTCTTCCTCAAATCTCCCACGGAGAAAAAATCTAATCATAAAAAATAATTCAATTAAACAAAAGGGAAAATTTCATAAAAAGGAATGAGAGGTATAACTTCAACAAGCACCAGTGGTCTAGTGGTAGAATAGTACCCTGCCACGGTACAGACCCGGGTTCGATTCCCGGCTGGTGCATTTGTTGGGTTAGCTGTGATGAATATTTGCGCTAAATGCGGTGATATAAGGGTCACCGCAGTTGTCTGAACTTACCTGATGAAGAGTTAACGCATCTGAGCTTCCTCTTTTCCTAATTTTTTTTTAATGTAAAAAAAATTGTTTACTAAGTTCTTTTTTAGTTTAAAAGCTTGAGGTATTGAAAATTGTGAAAATAAATAAAAGCTTGAGATATTCTTACGGTTTATAATTTTTATGCATTATCCGGTCAAGATGACCAATAGCAACATTTAATTATCTATATAAATTGTAAATAGGTAACAATTAACATAGACAATGCAGTCAATAGATTGCTATAACCGATTAAATACGATAATAAATAAAAAATTACTCTATCAGTGTGTATAAATTAAATCTATAAATAAAATATGGACCATGAAAACCTATATGTTCGAAAAAAGGTTTTATCTATCTCGTCCAGAGACGACTAAAAGATCCAGCCCTTTTTATCATATTTTTGATAATCGTGGTGTTCGGGCTAACCTGCGAGTACCTCGAATAACTTTAAGGGGTATCTACTACATCCCACAAGTACAAGTATTGAGAAATCACCTTGTTTGTATCTCCGATAGGTTTTGAACATGAAATCTCATAATTCTCAACTAACTTTATTGACCACGAGGTCACACCCTTAGATATTTTCGCATTTAATATATAGCTTATCATGCAGGCGGAAAGATTCTCTAGAAATCTCATAAGACGAAAACCCACTTTGTATTCAAATTTTATTCTTATACTATACTGCTAATTACTAAGATATATCATATATCTCTTGGAAATGACAAAATTTGGACCTTATCATAGCTATATAAACACTTGCATGAATGCTAAGATTATTCATCTTTAGCAACAAAAAAAAAAGATTATTCATCAATATAGCCACTTTTTAAACCATGGCAAAGAAGAACACAATGTCCATATTTGCAATTTTCATGGTTTTTTCCCTTCTTTTCATTCTCTGTGATTCTTCTTCTAATCCTCTTTTCCTAATTTTTTTTTAATGTAAAAAAAATTGTTTACTAAGTTCTTTTTTAGTTTAAAAGCTTGAGGTATTGAAAATTGTGAAAATAAATAAAAGCTTGAGATATTCTTACGGTTTATAATTTTTATGCATTATCCGGTCAAGATGACCAATAGCAACATTTAATTATCTATATAAATTGTAAATAGGTAACAATTAACATAGACAATGCAGTCAATAGATTGCTATAACCGATTAAATACGATAATAAATAAAAAATTACTCTATCAGTGTGTATAAATTAAATCTATAAATAAAATATGGACCATGAAAACCTATATGTTCGAAAAAAGGTTTTATCTATCTCGTCCAGAGACGACTAAAAGATCCAGCCCTTTTTATCATATTTTTGATAATCGTGGTGTTCGGGCTAACCTGCGAGTACCTCGAATAACTTTAAGGGGTATCTACTACATCCCACAAGTACAAGTATTGAGAAATCACCTTGTTTGTATCTCCGATAGGTTTTGAACATGAAATCTCATAATTCTCAACTAACTTTATTGACCACGAGGTCACACCCTTAGATATTTTCGCATTTAATATATAGCTTATCATGCAGGCGGAAAGATTCTCTAGAAATCTCATAAGACGAAAACCCACTTTGTATTCAAATTTTATTCTTATACTATACTGCTAATTACTAAGATATATCATATATCTCTTGGAAATGACAAAATTTGGACCTTATCATAGCTATATAAACACTTGCATGAATGCTAAGATTATTCATCTTTAGCAACAAAAAAAAAAGATTATTCATCAATATAGCCACTTTTTAAACCATGGCAAAGAAGAACACAATGTCCATATTTGCAATTTTCATGGTTTTTTCCCTTCTTTTCATTCTCTGTGATTCTTCTTCTAATGGTAATCATTTAAGTGATAGTATTGCAACTATGGACAACTATTTTACTCCAGTTTCAAAGGGCTTTTTTGCTGAGCTCCAACGTAGAAAAATGGAGATCTGCTCGTGTACTCCTTGTTGTTACATATGTCCATGTCCTACTTCTTAAATTGACTCTCTAATAAATATAGAGTTTAACTTATATACGTCGACATCGTAAAATTATTTTTTACACTATCACGTCACAGTTAATTACCTATTGTATGGAGGGTGGATACTTACGAATATATTTCAGGTGATCTGGTTGTATAAAAATGTCGTTATACTGTTGATGGATATTAGTTAATCTCAAACCATAATATACTTTGTATTAGTATTTTCCTTGATATATTTCCCTATGTAATGTTAAAAATAGAGCTGATGGTACATAGATGAATCGTCTATAAACTATCAGTTCCAAGTGTTTGAATTGTATAATTAAGAGAATAAAACGTTTTTACCGTTTTGTGTAGGAATTTTTGTTCTTATAAAAGATGTTTTACTGCAAAATAAAACTTGAGAAAATGAAACTGTAGTCGTTCTCAAAATAATAGCCGAAAAATGTATATTTTTTGTATATATATACATTCTGTATGTTATATACAAAAATTATATACTTTTTTGACTGCTGAATGTAAATAGTTTCTGGCGCTAGTTAAAAATGGAGAAAATCTAAAAAACTTCAGACCTATCCGTGGGCACTACTTTGCCCTATGTATCTATTTTAAAAAAAATATAAAGAGTGAGTCTACGACTAAGTATATTACTAAAAATAAGTAAATTTGCGATCGTCAAATCAGTCGGAAATCGGTTGAAAAATATAGGAACATTTCAAATTAGGTCATTTGTGACTGAATCTGTCGCAAACTTAGCAATCGATTGAGTCGCTGACCTGAATTAAAAAAAATAAATATAAACTAAAGGTTGCGATTGATTTCGTCGGAAACTTAAAAAATAAAATTAATTTTTAACTAATTATTCCGACTGAATCTGTTGTAAATGTTGATTATTAATTAATGGCGAAATACATAAACCGCCCCTTGAAGTTGTTCTCAACGGTCAAACAAACACTTCAAATGACTATTAAGTGTATTTCGTAGACACTTCACGCTGACATGGCAAGTTGTGTGTATTTTAGTTACATTTGGGCGCGTAAGTTTTTCAGCAGACTTATTCTTTCTTGCTTTTAGAATTGAATTAAAAATTATAAGTGGGTCCCACGGTATATCATCATTTTATAATATCAAAATATTTTTTTGGGCATTGATTGATCTGGAAAAAAAATCTTTCTTCTTTCTTTCTTCTGAACTAAACCACCTCAACCCCACCGTGAAACCGCCATAGAGGCGAGGAAAATCAGCCATTAAAGCTCGAACTAAGCATCGAAAACTATTAGAAACTGTCACCTTTCACCACAAAACTCTATTTCTCGTAAAGTTTATGCTTAAGTCTTAAATTGCTATTTTAAAAGAATAATATATATTGTAATCACGGGGTAACGCGTGGGATAGGAAAGGCAATTTCAGGTCCGCTTGACTGGGGTCCTCCGGTTGAGCGCCGGTCGTGTCCCTCGATTTTGGGGCGTGACAAACTTGGTATCAGAGCCTAAGGTTTTAAAGTGTCCTAGGATGTCTCGGAGC
>MDKF010292071.1:0-28995 GCA_026770625.1 Nicotiana glauca
TTGTTATTACGCATTAATTGATTTGCATATATCTATACATATTCGTGAATGATGTGCCTCAATGTGAATAATGTGTCAATCTTGACAATTAGATAATGATGAAAAATACAGTTAGGTGTTGAAATACTTGGGCTATAAGCCAACATTGAAACAAAGAATTATTCATGCTAGCTATGTGCTCACTAACCTGTGATTGCAATTTGAATTATCCTTGATATATATGTCTATGATCACAACTTGTAAAATGAATATTGAAAAAGGGAAACGATGTGATGATGATGGCCATGAGTGCCTCAGGAATTGTTATGATATGTGTCGGATAAAGATTTGAAGTGTTGACTAATGAGAATGGAGTAATGCCTCTAATGAGGTGACCTAGCCGATCGGGTCATGATCGGACACCATGCTGCACACATGGTGGTAATGTGTTGATATTGAATCCCGGATAAGGGAAAATAAAATATTGATTGAAAGTAATGCCTCCAATGAGGTGACCTAGCCGGTCGGGTCGTGACCGGACTCCGCTCGAGATGGCGGTGGTAATGAGAACAGTGGTGAACATGTGACAGAAATGCCCTAATCTATGTTGTGGAAATTGTATAAAAGATTATATGAATTGCTTCTTTGATTTGCCCATATTATTTGCTTGTATTTGTTTGATAGTTATTTCTAGTAAAATGGTGTTTAGTTATACATACCAGTATAATTCAAATGTACTGACGTCCCTTTTACCGAGGGCGCTACATTCGTATTATGATTGTAGGTGGTTCTATAGCAGGCACTCCAGTCCACCGGTAGTAGCACCCCCTCCACTTTCCGTCAGCTGTATTGGTGAGCTCCTTTCTCCTCGGGGCCCTGCGTGGCTTATGCCGTTGTTCTTCCCAGAGTCGTATTTTTGTATTTGTGTAAGGTATAGCCGGAGCCTTGTTGCCGGCATTTCTGTATTATTCTTCAGTTATATTTAGAGGCTCCGTAGACAGGTTGTGGGTAGTGTCGGGTATTGGAAATTAAAGTAGAAATATTGATGTTGGGAGATGATGTATATAACTTGTAATACCCTTAAGGTGGCGAAATGAAGTTGCTAATGAAAATAAAATGGAAATTGTTAATTATATGTTGATAGAATTTGATTAATGGAGTCTATCCTTTATTTAATTATGAGTTGGGTTGGGTAGTATGTATAAAACCTGCCAGGCTTGCTCAGTTGGGTTTACTCGGTTGAGCGTCGGTCGCGCTCCTTGGATTTTGGGGCATGACAAACTTGGTATCAGAGCCTAAGGTTTTAAAGTGTCCTGGGATGTCTCAGAGTCGTGTCTAGTAGAGTCCTTCTTATCGGTGTGTTGTCGACCACATCTATAAGCTGGAGGCTATTCGGACATTTAGGAATTTCACCCTTCTTTGATACTCCAATCGTGCAATAGAGCTCAAGTTAGGGAGATAATTTCCTCTCTAAGTCTTATTCTCAAGATTGGTAACCTTGATGCCATAATCCGCGAATTTGAAGCATGTAAGGAGGGATTGATCCCACCATTGAGTCCGAGTGGATTGCCCAAGGACTTGTTAGGAGAATGTACTGAGATATGGATAGATTGGTAAAATATATCGCTAAGAAGGGAGTGTCCTTGTCCCTATTGATGTCTCTGCACCATCAGATCATGTGGTATGTCAGCATGTTACCTACGTACGTTAGAGATGTGGAGTCGAGGGGTATCGATTAAGCTATTTCCCTATCAACCTAACGTCGTTAAGTGAGTCAAATCAGAATTTCTACTCATTGTATATGTACATCCATATTGAAGAGTTCTCATAAACGTGGTCTTAACAAGGTGTTGAATAACAAAACATTCCGTGTATCGACTCTTTGAATGGGACGTATTATTTACAAAGTCTCCCAATCACAGTTTTATTATTCACAACCTCCTATGGAATCGAGCTCTATAAGTATGTTCATGAGTTGAGTTATAACACTATTGATACTTCCACTTGATTTTCCTAAATTCTCACCAAGGGATTATATCCGATGAATTTCTTACAGAATCTTTTTATTTAATTGGACAAAATCTACTCGCTTGAGCCTATACATGTAAAGTTTTCCTATGTGGTGTCAAGTTCCATGCAAAGTATCCCAACGTTGTGATCCTTCTCGAGTCACTGTTTTACTCAGTTGTGTATATGGATTAAATGGTTTGAATAGTGAATCTACTCTCTTGCGAATATCATCATGAAAGCTCCTCACTGCCTAGTAACATAAGGGTATACCTTAACACCTATCACAAGAGTGCATGTAAATCGAAATGGTCCCCGTGTGCATAAAGTCTCTCTGAAAATTGAGATCCTCACAACCACTTCATAAGAAGATCATGTGTTGCCATAACTTTCGCGTCCACTTGGGACATCCCGCAGTAAGTAGCTCACCTCGTCCTGGTATTGTGGTTGCTCGTGGCATGGTCGTATATTGCAGTTGGGAGCTAATATAGCAGAAGTGTGTCCAACTTATAACAAATGGTTATCTCCCCGTTACACCTCCATAACGTGTGTTGATTGTGTTCTTTAGTTAGTGAATTCATTGTGCTAGTTTTCCCACACTTGTTCGATAACCATGAGAGAACATATCCTTCTATGAGTCATTGTGACACTCTCTGCCTCGTGAGGACCCTTACTAGGCTTTCCGTCAAGACCAAGCACACCTTTGGGGGTTATTATAGCACAATGCCAGTTTCTCATGTTTTTCTGTCTTTCATTAGCATCTGGGAAGTTCTCAAGTTAAAATCTATGAAGAACTTATTAGGAACATCAGCAAACCCTCCATGGTTATTCCATACTATCTCATTGGGTTCCCGTATCACTTCAAGTTCATCAAAGGTTGATAGCATGTCGCAATTACTGAGATCCAATGATCTCCTTTCGATAATGGATTATCTACACATGTGCTAGTCCAACGATCTGCTTATCAGACTAACTCTCGCCTATAGGTTTTGAGTTGACCAAGGAGAAATACACCTAGTAACACATTCACATGTAAAAGCCTTTCTCTCGGTCATGTGTTATAACATCTCCCAATATGACTCGTAATAACTGGTTGTATAGAAGTGTGTTGTAGAGCTTCATTATGAAGTAGAGTTGCTAAATACAATTGTATTTTTGAATTCTGGAGCTATACATCACGTGGCTACATAGAGAGACCTTCTTTCAAAAAATATAGCTTTTTATAATCGCTATATATTACCACCGTTCCTAGTGGTTACAATGTAAAGGTTACTTCCATAAGGCTCTTTCCCTTTCTTTTTAGTTGGCTTGCATCGTGTGTTGTTTACCCATAATCTTCGATGCGATATTACCTCGATGTTTTGACTAGTTATCCAACGATATGATCTGATTTAATTAACCTTACTTTTATGTACTCTATAAGAGCCCTGAGAGTGGGTAAATTTCCCCTTTTCTAAAGACTTCTAATATCTTTAACTCTGTTTAAGCTTGTCGATTCCAAGTGGTGCTCTTAGTTGTGCTGCCTTACCATCTATTTTCATCTGATAACTCTCATCGTAAAAACTCATTTTATATTTCATGGCATCAAAAGAGAAAGTCTTATAGCATCAAGGGTGGAGACATATTCCTTTTGTTAGAATAAATAAATAGTGCTAGTACTCCTTGTAGATGCTCTTCTAACGATCATTTACCTGCTATGCTTGTCCCTGTGACTAGATAACCTAGGTTGCTTATTCCTGATAAATGCATTACGACGGCTCATTCTTTTAAACTTATCCATGTGGGCACTCTGAAGCCTTGTTCTATACCAACTCGTAATGGTTTTAAATACCCTCTCGTCATTGTTATTGATTTTCTAGGACTACGAGGGCTTGTCTCATGGGATTCAAAAGTAATGATTTTCCTTAGAATTCGAGATTCAATTGCCATGTTTTCAAACCAAAGTGTATACCTTTTTCCAAAGTCTTAAATGGGTCGGATTGGTTGGGTTATGTGGCTTTCTTCTCACTTGACTTCTAGAATAATTGACTATATCAGTTTCATGTGAGTATAGTTTTGCTACCCTTGGTATTACACCTCCTTGGGAGGATAGGAATGTCATTTGTCTTTCTCCCTGGAGCATCATGTTAACCATTAGAACGCCTCTAACCAGTACATGATTTCATCCCAACATCTAGATGTCCGAGCAATGTGGTTTTACCTGAGAAAAGGATGAGATTAGATGCCCTCAAATTTTTGCACATATCATGAGCATATCAATTTGAAAGACAAGTTTGGTCGTATCTTTGGCTCCCTCATATATGATCAATTATCAGGAAGGGTTAAACTGTCTGAAATATGATAATCTCATAAGCGTTCAACTTCCTTTCATCCTCACGGGCTTGTGGCATAGATTTCGTGATTCAAGTAATGTTAAGAGTGTAATTCAACAGCATGTATTTTGAAACTCGTATCACGTTCAAGGTGCCAGAGTATTTTTATTCTTGATAAACGGATTTTCCCTACACTCTAGAAAACGAGTGGTTCACGTACTCGAGTATTCCTCCTTAGTGGTTCCTATTGCCAATGTACGAGTTACCCCTATGACTTATTTGTCTAATAATTGATGTCCTCATAATAATTAACCACGTCAGTATTGTTAGAAGTAACCTTCTGTGTCTCTTAGCATATAACCTCATGAAATGCTCTGCTCAGCACATTAAGGGATTCCTGAATAACTCCAGCCCGATCTTGAACTCTGTTGTTCCTCACTGTATTAGATCCATTGGGTATTGTAAGTTCAGACGAGTCAAAGATGGAGCTTCACAGTGTGATCATATATACATTGGATAGGTAATTTTATGGTCAATTTATGATAACACATCTTAGGGTAATCGTTGAAGGTCATCAAGGGTTTAGTGTGAGTGTTCGCCTAGAGCCTTAGAGTTTGGAGGGTGAGAAAGTTATTCTCAATGTTTTCCCCTGAATATGTATGTGAGTTGATAATAAAGGTAGCATAAGTTTATTCCACAGTAGGCCGCACTAGGAGTATGAAGTGTCCCCATGGTTGTTCGCCATATATTTTATGGATCCACATATTCATGTCCAAGAAAGTGGGTGAAGATCAATTGTGTATCATTCCGGTGGAAATTAATGAAGGTAAAGTTAGTGGATAGTTAGCTTATACGAAATATCTACTTGTTACCCTTGTTAAGAAAGTTTAGGGGTCAAAATTGCTACCGTGAATGTGTTCTGGAGAAGTTTGTAGATATAAGAGGCCATTGAGGGCTGAGAGTGTTTTGGAAATAAAATATTTTCTCTTGATTGCTTAGCAGTTGGTTTTTATGTGTGCAGTCCATGCCAGGTATCATCGTGATAAAGTAGTGTTTGTAATACTGAGGTTCTTGTCATCGATATATTAATATTGTGGTGCTTTATCGAGTTGGGGAAGCCACATGGGAAGCGGAAGATGAAATGAAAGAAAAATATCCCCACCTGTTCGAACAAGTCTAGTAGTGATCGTGCGAACTCTTATCTCTAAGTAAACTAGTGTTGTGTTCCATTTGGTGCAAATACACCCCATATCTTCCCTAAATGCTTTACTATTGCAATCCCTCTAATGGTATAAGAATGTTATGTGTTGTGATTGTCTAAGTCATGCAAAACTCTTTTTAGTAAATGAAAGTTTATAGGGACTTATGTGATAAATAAACAACTAATACTAGTGTAGATTGGTAATGATTAATTGAAACAAATGTAGTATGATGAAACGGTTAACTTATACGGGACTCATTGAAGTGACTAATTTATGTGGAGAATGTAGCAATGTGATTGAGTACGTGCAATTGTTGAGGGTAATGAATTGTATACCATTTGTAGACATGATAGGAATTGTGTAATGGTACTTGGAAATATGTTTCGGGGGCTCTCTAACAGGTGGAAATGTCCAAATTACAAAGGAAACTCTGGCAAAATTTTCGGAAATCTAGGGAGTTAGCTAAATTTGGGGACTGTCAACCTGTTTCGGGTTGTGAGGAGGGGAAGATTGCACTAAGACTGTTAATAATTGAACCTTAATCCTCATTCGAGGACGAATGATCTTAAGTGGGGGAGGATGTAAGGCCCCGTGAAATCCCTACTCGAAAATCCGGATCCAATGGTGCCAAGTTAGGAGCATGTGTTAGCAATTAATAAATATGCTTCGCGACGAGCTTGCTCACCGCGGCGCGAACCTTTTTGGATTGAATAATGCATTAAAAAGTCAAGAATAAGTTTCCAGAAAAATGCAAGAAATATGGTCCAGAATGCGGCCGCAAATCAGGAATGCGGACCGCAAATCTACCGCAGAGTGAGTCAGAATGTTGGTTAAAATTGAAGTCAGTTATGCGGTCGAAATACGGTCGCATAATCGAAATACAGACCGCATAGTCGTTGCATATTTTCCTTAGAATTTTTCGAGGGTCAGTTCTACGGTGCACTTTGCGACCGCAGAACATGAATATGGACCGCATTCTTACCGCAGACTCAGTCAGAGTGTCCAGTTTCTGGGGTGCATTTTGCGGTCCATTATGCGGACCGCATGTTTACTCTGCGATCGCATATTTGACTCGGGGCTCCAATTTTCTAATTTTTAACCCGACTTCCATATCGATATATCCGGTGTTATAGCTCATTTTATGCATTCCTCTGAGCATTTATAGAGGGAGAGAGAGGGTTTTTAGAGAGGGAAAGTCTCCTCATCAAATTATTCCATAAGATATGGCTAAACCCTTGAAGAAAATCAAGTGAAGACCCCTAGACCTTCATCTCAAGAGGTAATACTTCATCACCCCAACTCTTATTTGTTTTATTCTCAGATATAAGGGGTCACTAGTGAGGTTATTCATGAGTATAACAATGGATTCCTTTCATGCATGTTAAACCTTAGAGTAGTGGGAGGTGGTGAATTAAAGAGGGGTACAAAGTGATATCAATTGCTCTAAAAAAGGGGCCTAAGATCATATTGCACCTCTAGGGTTTGTCAATATGCTTGAACCAAGCTAGAGTCTCAATCTCATCTCTAATTCTCAATTTAATTTGTAATTTTTACTCAATAGATCGAAGTGCTAAGAGTTCCGGAAATTTGTAAAAGAGTAAGGAAAGCTTTATTGAGGTATGTATGGCTAAAACCCCCTTTTTATTAGAAATTGAGCACCGTTGTCACTTACGAAAGTATGGTAAGAGTTGAATTAGCTAGTGTATTGATTGTTATTACGCATTAATTGATTTGCATATATCTATACATATTCGTGAATGATGTGCCTCAATGTGAATAATGTGCCAATATTGACAATTAGATAATGATGAAAAGTACAGTTAGGTGTTGAAATACTTGGGCTATAAGCCAACATTGAAACAAAGAATTATTCATGCTAGCTATGTGCTCACTTACCTGTGATTGCAATTTGAATTATCCTTGATATATGTGTCTATGATCACAACTTGTAAAATGAATATTGAGAAAGGGAAACAATGTGATGATGGTGGCCATGAGTGCCTCAGGAATTGTTATGATATGTGTGGGATAAAGATTTGAAGTGTTGACTAATGAGAATGGAGTAATGCCTCTAATGAGGTGACCTAGCCGATCGGGGCGTAATCGGACACCATGCCGCACACATGGTGATAATGTGCTGATATTGAATCCCGGATAAGGGGAAATGAAATATTGATTGAAAGTAATGCCTCCAATGAGGTGACCTAGCCAGTCGGGTCGTGACCGGACTCCGCTCGAGATGGCGGTGGTAATGAGAACAGTGGTGAACATGCGACAGAAATGCCTTAATCTATGTTGTGGAAATTGTATGAAAGATTATATGAATTGCTTCTTTGATTTGCCCATATTATTTGCTTGTATCTGTTTGGTAGTTCTTTCTAGTAAAATGGTGTTTCGTTATACATACCAGTATAATTCAAATGTACTGACGTCCCTTTTACCGGGGGCGCTACATTCGTGTTATGATTGTAGGTGGTTCTATAGTAGGCACTCCAGTCCACCGGTAGTAGCACCCCCTCCACTTTCCGTCAGCTGTATTGGTGAGCTCCTTTCTCCTCGGAGCCCTGCGTGGCTTATGCCGCTGTTCTTCCCGGAGTCTTATTTTTGTATTTGTGTAAGGTATAGCCGGAGCCTTGTTGGCGGCATTTCTGTATTATTCTTCAGTTATATTTAGAGGCTCCGTAGACAGATTGTGGGTAGTGTCGGGTATTGGAAATTAAAATAGAAATATTGATGTTGGGAGATGATGTATATAACTTGTAATACCCTTAAGGTGGCGAAATGAAGTTTCTAATGAAAATGAAATGGAAATCATTAATTATATGTTGATAGAATTTGATTAATGGAGTCTATCCTTTATTTAATTATGAGTTGGGTTGGGTAGTATGTATAAAACCTGCCAGGCTTGCTCAGTTGGGTTTACTCGGTTGAGCGTCGGTCGCGCTCCTTGGATTTTGGGGCGTGACAAACTTGGTATCAGAGCCTAAGGTTTTAAAGTGTCCTAGGATGTCTCGGAGCCATGTCTAGTAGAGTCTTTCTTATCGGTGTGTTGTCGACCACATCTATAAGTTGGAGGCTATTCGGACATTTAGGAATTCCACCCTTCTTTGATACTCCAATCATGCAATAGAGCACAAGTTAGGGAGCTAATTTTCTCTCTAAGTCTTATTCTCAAGATTGGTAACCTTGATGCCATAATCCACGAATTTGAGGCATGTAAGGAGGGATTGATCCCACCATTGAGTCCGAGTGGATTGCCCAAGGACTTGTTAGGAGAATGGTGCTAGGGATTTCTATATGATCGACTTGTCGGGGTTTCATCAGTTGAAGATTTGGGATTCGAACATTCCGAAGACTTCTTTCATGGATTTGATGAACCAGGTGTTCAGGACATATATTAATTTATTTGTCATTGTCTTCATTGATAACATTTTGATCTACTCGCGTAGCATGGAGGAGCTCGAGCAGCACTTGAGAATGGTGCTTCAGACCTTGCGGGAATAGAAGCTATATGCTAAGTTCTCCAAGTGTTAGATTCTGTAGCATTCTTGGGATATATTGTATCAGGTGAGGGAATTAAGGTAAATTCCAAAAAGATCAAATCAGTTCAGAGTTGTCCTCGTCCTACCACGGCGACTGAGAATAGGAGCTTTTTGGGATTAGTAGGTTATTATTGCTGGTTTGTGGAGGACTTCTCATCTATTGCAGCACCTTTGACTAGATTGACCCAGAAGGGTGACCCATTCTGATGGTCTGATAATTGTGAGGCGAACTTTAGAAGCTCAAGAGCGCATTGACTTCAACACCAGTATTAGTGTGGCCTTCCGATTCAGGGATGTATACTGTGTATTGTGATGCTTCACGCGTTGGTTTGGGTTGTGTATTGATGCAGGAGGGGCAAGTTATTGCATATGTTTCACGTCAGCTGAAGCCCCATGAGAAGAATTACCTTGTACATGATTTGAAGTTGGCCGTGATTGTTTATTCTCTTAAGATTTGGAGGCATTATCTTTATGAGGTATCCTGTAAGGTTTACACCGATCATCGCAACTTGCATCATTTGTTCAAGAAGAGGGATCTCAATTTATGGCGGTGAGGGTGTCTTGAGTTACTAAGGTTACGATATTACAATCCTTTATAATCCGGGCAAGGCGGATGAGGTTGCGGATGCCTTGAGCAGAAAGGCGGAGAGTATGGGTAGTTTGGCATTGATTTTAGCAGAGGAGAGGCCACTATCTATCGACATTCAGTCTTTGGTTAACACTTGTGAGGTTTGCTATTTTAGAGCCCAGTCGAGTTCTTGCATGCGTCATCGCCCAGTCTTCACTATTCGAGCAGATCAAGGCTCGTCAATTTGATGATCCGCACTTAGTGGTTCTTAGAGAGATGGTACTATAGGGTGGTTCTAA
The DNA here is from genome assembly GCA_026770625.1 of Nicotiana glauca. NCBI lineage: Eukaryota > Viridiplantae > Streptophyta > Magnoliopsida > Solanales > Solanaceae > Nicotiana > Nicotiana glauca. The sequence goes on from MDKF010292071.1 coordinate 9,910, forward strand.
GGAGGTTTGAGGATGGTATTGTACGACTCCAGGGTCATCTATGTGTCCCTAATGTTGACGGGTTGAGGGAAAAGATTCTAGAAAAGGCACGCAGTTCTCGGTATTCTATTCATCCAGGTACTACGAAGACGTATCGTGACATGAGGCAGCATTAATGGTGGCTTCGGATGAAGAAAGACATAGTTGAGTATGTAGTGAGGTGCCTAAAATGCCAACAGGTTAAGTATAAGCATCATAGGCCAGGTGGCGTACTCCAGCAGATGGTTATACCTGAGTGTAAATGGGAGCGCATTACTATGGACTTCGTAGTTGGATTGCCACGGACTTTACGGAAGTTTGATGCAGTTTGGGTCATTATCGATAGGTTGACCAAGTCAGCACACTTCATTCCGGTTGTGAGCATGTATTCTTCAGAGAGATTGGCCTAGATTTACATTCAACAGATTGTTCGGTTGCATGGTGTGCCTGTTTCCATCATATAAGATAGAGGCCCTCAGTTTACTTTGCATTTTTGGAGGGCAGCTAAGAGTGAGTTGGGGACCCGGGTGGAGCTTAGCAAAGCCTTTCATCGGCAGACCGATGGGCAGTCGAGCGGATGGTTTAGATCTTGGAGGACATGCTTAGAGCATGTGTGATTGACTTCAGAGGCTAGTGGGATCCATTCTTTCCTTTGGCCGAGTTTGCTTGCAACAACAGTCATCAGCCCAGCATTGAGATGGCTCCATTTGAGGCTTTATATGGTCGTCGATATTGTTTGCCCATCGGATGGTTTGAGCCCGGCAAGGCTAAGTTGTATGGTACTGATTTGGTGAAGGAAGCCTTGGAGAAGGTAAAGTTGATTCAGGAGTGGCTTCGCACAACACATTCCAGACAAAAGAGTTATGTAAATTAGAAGGCGCGTGATTTGTCACTTACAGTGGGCGAGAAGGTTCTCTTGAAGTCTCGCCGATGAAAGGAATCATGAGGCTTGGGAAGAAAGACAAGTTGAGCCCAAGGTTTATAGGTCAATTTGAGGTGTTGAGATGAGTTGAGGAGGTTGCTCATGAGCTTGTGTTGCCTCCCAGTCTATCGGGAGTTCATCCGGTCTTCCACGTGTTTATGCTCTGGAGGTATCATGCCGAAAGGTCGCATGCATTAGACTACAACATGGTTAAGCTAGATGAGATCATGGGTTATAAGGAGGAGCCAATTGCCATTATTGACAGATCATGGGTTATAAGGAGGAGCCAATTGCCATTATTGACAGATAGGTTCACCAGTTAAAGTCCAAGAAGATTTTTTTGGTGAAGGTTTATTGGAGGGGTCAACCAGTCGAGGAGGTGATTTTGGAGACGGAGGAGGACATACGGAGCAGATATCCACACTTATTCGGCACTCCAGGTATGATTCTAGACCCATTCGAGGATGAACATTTATTTAATAGGTGGAGAATGTAATGACCCGACCGGTCGTCTTGCCTTCTAGAATCTCGTTCCCCTAAATAAGACTCCTCGTATTTGCTTTTACTGTTTTATGACTTGCGGGGATGGTTAGTTCGGGTTTGGAAGGGTTCAGGTTCAAATCGAAACACTTAGTTCCTTAATATTGGCTTTAAAAGGTTAAGTTTGACTTCGTCCAACAGTCCTAGTAAATAACCTCAGAATTGAGATTTGACGATTTCAATAGGTTCGTATGATGATTTTGGACTTGGGTGTATGTTCGGATCGGGTTTTGGATTTCGGCGCATAAAGTTGAAACTTGGTGCATTGAAGGTTTTAAAGTTCTTTAAATTATGTTTGGAGTAGGTTTTGGTGTTATCGAGGTCCGTTTGGAATTACAAGTTCGGGAATAGTTCCGTATAGTGATTTAAGAGTTGCACACAAAATTCAGTGTCATTCCAAATAGTTTAAGTATGATTCGGCACGTTCAGAGTAAGTTGGAAGAACATGAAGTTCATAAGTTGATTCTATTGTTTTTGGGTTACGATTCTTAGTTTTTCTATTGTTATCTGTGTTCCGAGGGTGCGAGTGAGTCTATTTTATGTTTATGAACTTGTTGGTGTGTTTGGGCGACCCTCGGGGGCCTCGGGCTCTAATCGGATGATGCGCGGACCAAGTTTGGACTTGGAGAAGTTGCTAAAGCAGCAGGGCTTTTGGTGCGTTCGCACCTGCGAAGGATTGGTCGTAGGTGCGCATTTGGGTTGTGTGGGCTGAGTCCGCATATGCGAACATGGGGGGCGCAGATGCGCGACCACAGAAGTGGCCAGTGGTCCGCAGGGGCGAGCAAGGTCGTAAGAGAGACTCATACACCGCAGGAGCGGGCTCGCAGAAGCGAGCCAATTTTTGCAGATGTGGATTTAGGACAACTAAGGGAGAACCCCAGATGCGGAGCAGCAGAAGCGGTTGTTTGTCACGACCCAAACTGATAGGCCGGAACGGGCACCCGGTGCCTTACCCAACTGAGTACCAATGTAACGTATCTTCCTTATCAAACCATCACGGGTAAATGGTCCAGAAGGGTCTTTATGAGATAATCATATTAAAGCATAAGTAAATACTACACATAGGATGACCCAACATGATATAGAAACTTATACGTGTGACATACAGGCCTATAAGGATGACATGATCATTTGTATACTCAAAACATAGTCCGACAAGGCCATACAAGTATCCATATACATGACATCTATCTACAAGCATCTAAGATTACATAAACAACATAAAGGTCGGGACAGGGACCTGCCATACCAATCAATTTATTTCCAAATCATGTTGATCAAATAGGCAACTCCGGAGTAAGTGGAGTGTCGCAACAGCTTCCGCTGAGCTTATAGTCTACTAGGAGGGCTGTCAACCTATCTTTAGGACTGTGGGGATGAAACACAGCGTCCCCAGTCAAAAGGGACGTCAATATAAATAAAGTACTGAGTATGTAAGGAATGAAAAGTAGTATATAAAAGACATGAAAGAAATATGGAGTAAAGTACCCAATCTGCAAGTCTGAATAGCTCTATGAATCATAAAAAATTTATAATGTCATTCATGTGCATGTAAATGTCATATCATGCATAGGTATATGCATGCATAACTTCATCAAGCCTTTAAGGGCATCCCATTATAGCATCTCGGCCTCCGTGGGCAAAATCATCAACGTATACCAACTGATCATGTGGTGATGCGTATATAATTCCATTACCTCTCCCCATACCCTATATACATATACTATATGCGTATATAATGACATCTAGTCATGGGTCAATATACATGCATAAATGAATGCAATGCATAATGATGTAAGTCAATAAGACCTCTCGGAATGTCATGAGACCCATGAACAAATGATATGATAGTAGGACATATAGGGAATCAAGAACATAAGCAACCCTAGTACTTCTAAGAATAGAATCATTTGTTAAACTTGCGTGCTTGCTCGTTTCGTTGTATCATATAGATCATGCTAAAAGGAAATAAGGGACGGCCTTAACATACCTTAACTCCGTTGTGTCCTTAATACCTTCCAAGAAATTCTTCAAACAACTCAACTCAATCAACCGTAGCATAAGGAGATTCAAAATCAATGTTGAGTAGTCTGCAACTTAATCTAGTAGCTCATTTGTCACACCCCCATTTTTCCTCACGGAGTCCGGGTTTCGACATTCATGGGGGAATGACTTATTTCCTTTTGGGAATTGGGTATTTAAAGAGTCGCCACCTAACGGATTATGGTGCGTTAGGGCACCTAGAGTAATTAATTCATGTAACTAGTTTGCATTACCGAAGATTAGGGTAAGGGATCGAAGTAACCTTGAGGGGAAGGTTTTAGGCACCCCTCGTGATCCACAATGGTGGGTCCCGACCGAACTTAAACTATGTGAATTAGTGAATTAACAAGTAAACAAATATTTGCAAATAAAGTAGCTTTCCCCATCTAAATGCATATATGATCAAGGAAGTTCAGATAATGAAGGTAAAAAAGGTTTGGCAGCTTATACATGTATATGTAAAGAAAAGGAAGTTTAAAGAATTTAAACACATATGGGAATTGGGAAAGAGAAGTCCTAAGTTGATTAGCCAACAGGATCAATCTGTGAAATGCCCGATAATCCTCCTCAACTAGAGGGGCTACACGTGATATTAGCGCGCATGTCATCATATCTTTTTACTACCCATTACCCCACCCTTAATGGTTATAGGGGCTAGTTTGATTAACGAACCCTAAGCGTGATGTTACCCGTCCCTTCCTTATGGTCCTGGAGGAACTTAGGACCTCTAAATCTGGGCAGTTCTAGACCAAACTAAAGTATTTAAAAGGTAAAAATCTAGGCAACAAACAAATAACATGTAGGACAAGCAAATAGGGAAAAGTAGTTAAAAGGCTCATATTTACCTCCGCATGCATATAGGAAAATAACAGCACGTCTAAACACAGATTCAAAGAATCCTAGGATAGGATATCTAGGTAAATCATTAATACACAGATCTTGCAATGATATTTCAGAATGTAATGGCAGGGTCTACATTCGCTTACTTACTGGTTTTATAGCCCTGTAAACTTAAGCAGTTTATACACAATTAAAATGCATCTTCCAGTTTTATATATAAGGACATTAATCACCTAGGGCTTGCGTAGGCGTGGGGACTATGCGTAATCACAATTATAGGAACTGTTTGAATAGCTGAGATTTTTCAACCTATGAGCATGCTGATCTAGGCAATACAGGTTATAACATGTGCTTTATTTATATTTTTGAGACCTGATGCCTATGTGTGAGGCTATTTAAACCTTTACATATTCAGTTATTTATTTAGTCGAAATGCAAATAGAGTTCCTAAAGACATGGTATCTAATGCAGACAGGAATGCCAACTTTATTAAGACCGGATTATTAACCTAGTAGCAGGATCTCTAAGTGACAATACTTGTGCAAAATTAAAGCATGGAATAGTGATATGTAGCATACTGAAGCAATAAACGTTAAGGTCCTAAAATCATGTTATGTAATGCACAAAATCATCATTGGTTTAAATGCAAATGAGCACACTATCCTAGAATATGGATTCTAATACAGATTTGCAGAACATAAAGCCTATAGCATGTTTTCTACACAGTTTTACCCACAGTACCATACAACTACCCTCCCTTTTCACTAGTCACCCCAATATCTGTTTACAATTAATTATTATAGACCAATGATTGAATAAATTACATAAATAAAATATAAATTAAATTATAGGGAGCCTGAAGTAGGCCCAAAGCAAATCCTGGTGTACCAGGCCTTCGATAGTCTCAAATGCTCAAGATTTTATTGCCACATTTCTGTCCAGGTATGTCAGAGTTCCCTAAGGACCTCAAGGATCCCGGGCAGTGCTCACACCCAGACTTTTCTCAAATAAAGAGTGATATTTGCAGTGTGGAAGAGCCAGTCCTGATATGCCAGAGTTCAGAGAGATCTCAAGGGATCTCTAAGAAGTACACATAACAGAGGGGCAGGACTTAATAACCTAAGAGTAAGTGAGAGTGCTTAACATAATTTGAAAAGGTTTTGGTAAACAGTATAGAGAGGACTCTTAGAGGGTAAAAGATTTTCTAAAAACCAGTACTAGTTTGGTGGTAAAACAGCTTGAGAAAGGTATGAAAATACTTTGAAATCAAAACACAAATCACAGAACAACCAGATTCAGAAACACTTTGGCAAACTGATTCCACACAGGGAGAGCGGGGTTAGGGACATACAGAATACACCTTAGTGTCTAGCACATGCACATAATTCTCAAGAGTTTTTAGAATTAATAAGGTCACAAGGGTAGATGATTGAGACATGGAGCAAAGATTACAGCAGAAACATGTTGAGAGCACATAAACACTGGACAGGATTAACAACACAACTAGAGTTACCCTGGAGAGACTAGATATTTAGCATGAGTAAAGTAGAATAGGCAAGAACTTAAATAGACATACTAGGCAAATATCAACAAGTATTCATAATGTAGACATGCTAATCACACACTGAACAAAACAAGATTTAGGCATGCTAGATAAATAGTAGACAGACAAGCATGATAATCACATATTGATCAAGACAGTGTAAGGCATGCTAAACAAGACAGTAAACAGGAACAAAAATGGAACTCATAACTGATGAACTAAGGCAATAATGAAACACATAGGATTTAGATTTCGAAAATTAATCAGAGGCATACCAGCTAGGAAGAAGAACACAGAATGTAGAGCAAGGATTGTGCAATGTTTAGCCTTGGCTTTCAGCCGGCCAGGTCAATGAATATCACAAGTAAACAGGGAAGAACAGAGAGAGAGATTTTAGAGTGTAAGTGTAGTAAGTGTAGTTGTGAACTAATGTTTATGTCCCAGAAGTGAGAATAGAGGAGAGTATATATAGTAGTCAAGAACAAGAAGAATACGGTAAAGGAAATCAATCAATCAGCAATTAAGGAAGCCACATAATCAATTACACACAAATTAGAGTAGTTTTCCCTTAATTAAGGGTAATTACCCAACGGTAAAAGGCAGAATACATTTAAGGAAAGAAAAATCAAGTGAGCAATTAGGGGTAATAGACAGAAGTTCAATTAAGGAAATAATTGGTGAAGAATCATTAAGTATCACAGCTAATCACATAAGGTAAGAAAACTAATTAAGGTCGTAAATAAGGGAAACAATCAAGAATCAACACATAAATTTGACAGAACAAATCAGTAAATCAGAAATTCGAAATAGTACCGATAAAAAAGGGGGAAGAATATAGGTTTCCACAAATAGACAAATAGTCTAAAATACAATTTCATAAACACATAGAAATCAGTCGAGAAGTCAAACCAGAAACCCTAATAGAGATGAACTAGGGTAAAAAGTCAAAAATAATAAATCTGACTAAGGGAAGCATGTGAATCAAACACAGAACGGAACATTGCACAAGTAACACGGAGAACTCAGAATCGAAGCAAAATATAGGACAATTAGGGATTTAGCATAAATTGATTAGGGTCCAAACAATTTTAGCAAAAATCAATCAGTAATACTTAAGAACATACAATTAATCATTCGAAAATCAGAAAAACTTTGAGAAGACGAGTTTCAGTAAACCCTAGTTTTAGGAAAAACAGAAAATCACTTGAAAAACCAGAAAACTTTCAAGAAAGCATGTGAAGTACGTTCAATCCGTCTCAAATCTGTACAGATCTGAGAAGATCAAAGATAAAATTAGGATTTTTTTAGAAGTAAAACAAAGATAAGAACATAGGCTTAGGAGTCCATGGATTTAAGATGAAAATAAGAAGGATCTTACTCAACGGTCGAACCAAATGGCCTAAAACATGCGAGAAAACCCAAAGGTGTAAACAGAACTGCCTAGGTCTCTTGAGAATCTCCTCAAGAATCTAGGAGATGGAGATACCATAGCATAGAGGAGGCCATTAGAGGCCTGGGGTGGTGAAGAACCACCATAGTAGGGTAGTAGGTGAGTGACGACGAGGGTGAATTAGGGTTAGAGTTAGAGAGCATTTGAGAGATGAGGGAATGAAAGGGCGGTGGAAATGAGAGGTAATGAAAGGGTTTAGGGGGTCGTTTGGTTTAATTATGGCAGGGGAGTCCTGGACCATTGATAAAAAATAATCAACGGCAAGGATTGGCCAAGGGGTTTGGGTCGGGTGAATACATATTGGGCCTAAGGGGTTTTGGGCTGGTTTTTGGTTTAATATTAAGGGGGTTTTGGGCTGGTATAAAAAGGGTTAAAATTGAAATATAAGAGGCTATTTGTCAAATACCCCAAACAATCGATTGAAAATAATTTGTAAAATGATTACTATTTATAAAAAAAAGAATTTCATGCACAGAAATGTTTTAAAAATAGTTATTTAGTATTTAAAAATGCAAATAACTAATTTCTGGTAAAATAATACAAAAATATACGCATGGGCTATAATTACAAAGTTATTGCAATTATAGCCAAAATTTGCCAATTTGGCTATTTATAAGATAATTTTGACTCAATAGGACCGTAATAGTAATATTAAATCAAGACATGTTCTGAAATCATTTGTGATGCAATTTTACAATTATTTATATGAAGAAAATATTGCAATAAATTAATTTAAGGGTGTAAACATTATGGGAAAATACCCATTGATGCTAATGCATAGTTTTAAAGGTATATATGCATTTCAAAAAATATTATAGGAAAAAATTGGGTATCAACATTGTTTATGTAAATTTGGCAGCATCTCCCCTATAACAAGGTCCTCATCCAATACCATATATCAACAACAACAACCAGATAAATACAATAAGAACAACATCAACAACAAGCTCATTACAATTAGCACGCCAACCCTATACCAAAGAAATACATGTACAACTTAGATGGCGCTAGTATATCACGTATCTCAAACGATAGCTCGATTCTAAAATAAAACGGGCATCATTTTCCCTGATTTCACTGCTCCCTCAAGCCTACTGTAGGTGAGATACAAACACAATACAATCAGCAACTCAAAAACAACCCACTACTTCGGGACCTTCAATACAATAAAAACCTCAAATATACCATAGCACACCCAATCAACAAGTTATCAATTAGCCTGAAATTGCAACGATGAGCGATCATTCTACTACCCTACCACATGTGCCATTTCTCTACGCCCTTCATCATTTCAAACTCCATAAATCATCAACACAATATTCCAACATGAGTAGAGGACTACAAAATAGTCCACTAAAAGTGAAATAAATTGAACTCACGACTTTCGATCACTGTCCCGTGAGTTCTAACTATTAGAAAATAAATTTATCAACCTTCCTTGATATATAAAGCTTAGATACAGAAATTAGACATTTTCTTCACTATGAATTACCTTCCGAAACTCAAACTACAAAGAGAAAGAGAGGTGATATAGCGATACTTACCTCGTAGGGATCGTTCTAATGTTATTGCTTCTTGATTTCGTACCGGTGATGTTAATCTTCTTTGAAACCCTAGAAGAGAGATTAAGGATATGTTTATGGGTTTTCTCTAGTTGTGTTCTATGGAAAAATGAAGATAAAGACGACCTAAGACCTGTATATATCAACTTTGAAAAAGTCAAAGAGGTGTTAGCTTGGCACCCTAGCATTGGCCCATCTTCCGAAGCTTATATATTTTTATTCGGATGTCGTATGAACGAACAGTTAAGAGCATTGGAAACTAAATTCCAAGAACTTCAATTTGGTATATAATATGTCCCAACAAGACCTCTTATAACACACGAAATATATTGCTAAAAAAGCTTCAGTGACACACTTACTTGTCACCTATGCAGTTTGCGCAGTCTCGCAAAATTATAAAATATTTCTCTACTCTGATGTTGTATCGACAAACGATTTAATGAGTTAGAAAATAAACTCGTAGATATTCAATTTTTTAGGTGGATAATCCCTTTATTCAAAGTATATTGAGAGAAAAGCTTAGCTACATTTGACCTAATATTTTAGCACATTTATGAATGTAACTTGTGATGACCTTGGCCAACTTTTGTTCCACAACTCGTTTGACTTAAAAACATAACACATGAATATCATACGACTAAAATAACTCATAACATAACCACCTTAAAAATTTAAGCACCCTAGTCTCACCCCAAAAGTACATGTCATAACATTCCAACTTGTCGACTTTCGACAAAACTTATTTTCTTCAATTTGTTTAGCTTCTAAGCATTTCAACCCTCTTGGTACTTGTTATCCATGATCTTAAAGATTTGTAACCTCCAAGATAACATTATTATCATACTTTATTTACTTTCAATGACAATCTCATTTCTAAGCTTACATCAATTGGCTTACGACGTACTCTCATGTGCGAAAACATGGGGTGTAACATCATTCTCTCCTTTGGAACATTCGTCCTTGACTGATGCGCTAATTAGTCTCATAACCTATACTTCTTACAGATACTTTAATATTGTCCTTTCCATCTAGGCATTTACTCTATGAATAAATTCAAAGGCCAGGGCTTTCCCCCCTTTAGGCTCTTTCTCACACCACGACCTGTGGTCGGAATTTTTCCAATCTCGTAACTAATGCTACCTTATTTCATGTAACTTGTACGACTCTGACTTTTTATGTGCGCCTATGCGACTTTTCTCTCTTTTTTCCTCCAGCTTTTAGCCAATCTCTAGGCCTCACTTTATGGATATATACAGATCTATGACAAGTTGTCCCTTTGGGAATCTATAGGTGTACTGAAGTTCTTCGCTCGGTACTTTATCGAACTTACGACTATTGCTATATCTTGTTTCATAGCCTCGGTTATCTATGCTTAGGCTTTACCACATCTTATACTATATCATAACACTTACTTCGGTTTATTATTACCAAGGTCTGCTACCCAACTCAAGGGTACTCTCTTACTGCTTATCATATATGTATAAATCTAAGTCCCTTAACGCTTATTCATTACTGTTCATCTTAAGAATGACAACCTAATCTCATCTCATACTTTGGAACGTTTATCCATCTATTGTTGATTCACCTTAATGCTGATCTATAATCTACAACAACAACAACAACAACAACAACCCAGTATATTCCCACAAATGGGGTCTGGGGAGGGTAATATGTACGCAGACCTTACCCCTACCCCGAGGGGCAGAGAGGCTGTTTCCAGGAGACCCTCGGCTGCAGAAGGAAACAAATGACAGAAACAAGTGACGATATATTAGTACTAGCAATAGACTCATAATAAATGACATAAAATAGGCAACATAACATAAAATAACAAATAACAACAATATAAGGAATATAGGGAATACGAGAACGAGGGAAGTTTACTAATATCTAGAATATAAAGCCCTGCATCAGTAGCTGATAAGTAGTATCCTAAGCCTAACTCCTAACTGTCTAGTCTCACTCTAACACGTTGTAGAAATATTCCTAATTTCCCCCTAACCTAAAACCTTAATGCTCGACCTCCACAACCCCTTGTCAAGGGCCATGTCCTCAGTAATCCTAATTCGTGTCATGTCCTGCCTGATCACCTCTACCTAATACTTCTTAGGTCTCCCTCTACCTTTCCTCGTGCCCACCACCACCATTCGCTCACAACTTCTCACCGGTGCATCAGTGCTCCTCCTCTGAATGTGCCCGAACCATCTAAGTCTTGCTTCCCGTATCTTGTCCTCCATAGGCGCCACGCCCACCCACTCTCGAATAACTTTATTCCTAATCTTATCCATCCTTGTATGCCCACACATCCACCTCAACATCCGCTACTCGCATCTTCTGGATGTGTACGTTTTTAACCGGCCAACACTCGGTCCCATACAACATGGCCGGTCTAACTACTGCTCTATAAAACTTACCTTTTAGTAACGGTGGCACTTTCTTGTCACACAGGACTCCCGTTGCTAACCTCCACTTCATCCACCCCACCCCTATACGGTGTGTGACATCCTCGTCGATCTCCCCGGTTCCCTGAATAACATACCCAAGGTACTTGAAACTACCCCTCTGAGGGATGACTTGGGAGTCAAGCCTCACTTCCACTCCCACGTCCGTCGGCTCTGGCCCAAATTTGCACTCGAGATATTCTGTCTTCGTCCTGCTCAACCTGAAACCTTTAGACTCAAGGGCCTATCTCCAAACCTCCAGCCTCTCGTTGACTCCGCGTCTAGTCTCGTCGATCTATAATCTACAACTGATAACTTTAAACCTCTTATGTAATATATTGTCACTAGGGCTTACATTTCGTCGAGGAACATATGGAGTTATTTGCCTGATCCACCTAGGGATGATATTATACTTCAATAATCATATTTCATTTCATACCAAATGTGATTCATCTTGTGGAGGGTATTTTAATCCCGTACAATTCATAAATACTTTTCTCTTTGAATCATTACTCAATCAAAGGCTTAAACATCATTATCTTATCATTTATCACAATTACACCCTTACTTTACTACCAGGGCAACATTCCATCTCTTCTAAATTCTCCTAGTTTTAAACTCCTTTGAGTTCATTCAGGCTATACTGAGCTTTTTGTAACTTACGGAAATCATTAACTCTCTTGTTTTGATGGTTTTAATCTCAAGGCCTTACCTATTATTTTCACCTCCTCACTCACCTTTTCTTATCCTTACTCCTATCTACCTAAAACCTTGTCGCTCTACCATGCATTAATTGCGACCTACAAATATCTATTCATATTACTCGCAACCTTCGTTTAACTTGATAGCACCATAGATTTCCTTTTTAGCCTTTTCAGCAAGCACTTACTTTTCTTGGTCGTTCTGCCACTTGCTGCATGGATACTTGGCTTATCTTAGTGCCTGAAATTCCCTGTAACTCATATGATCTCAAATATCACTTTGACTTCCCATTCATTAATCACGATAGGTGCCACTTTCTTATGGAGTGCATACAATATTGTAGCGAGACTGTTGTTACAAAATCATTTCTTCTTCAAGTTACTATGCTTAGTTTGAAGCCTTCTTCCTTATTTCCTAAGCTAGTCTTTCGTTGTAGTACTAAGGGGAGATCCTATGACTCTTATAAAGCTGCGAGCTTATTACGTGGTACACCCAAAGTAATTTTTGATGTTCTTAATCGCTCTCCTTAATTACTTACCTCCGCAATTTTGTGCTCGTATGGTTGCTTCTGAACTGAATTATTTTGAATATATCCCCAGTGGTACGTTTTTTTACCGTAACACTTATACGGTATCTTTAACGACCCTAACTCGTATCTGAATATTTCTCAATGATCACGACGTCATATCGACGAGACTGAATTCACTATGTTGGGATTCACTATGTTTATCTTGCACAATCTGCTGATTTATCTGTATCCTATTGTGTAGCCATAACTAGGCTCTTCCTAAATCAACTACTAACTACTTATTCATCCATTTTCATATCTATATTTCGTGTAATCTCTCTTGGGTTATTTCCTTTGTCTTTACTTACCTCTCGTACTGGCTCCTGATGTATCAAGTTTTCTCTCATACTTATGTTGATACCTAATTTTTCCCTATGTATTTTATATATACTCAAAATATTCTCAAAATAGTATGTACATGCATATATAGGCATTCCCAAGAGTTTTGGTATTTTTCCTTATTTTTAAAGATTTTAAAATCAATTTGTTTGCCTATTTTAATACTACAAAATTTAATAATTATTTCCAAAATTATTATTTTTGGTGAATAACTTATTTTATTCTCATATTTACACCAAAATATAATTAAGTTGACCGCATATGCGGTCCCGCTTCTGCGGTCCAAGAACCGCAGATGCGGTTATGATAGAAGCAGCAACTTCAGTCCCTTTTCCAAGTTCTAACTTCACTCGAGCCTCGCTCGTTTGACACTCGGGGCTCCCGTGCCCCATCCGAACATACCGAAAAGTCTGAAATCATGAGGCGGACCTACTCGAACCCTCGAAACACTCAAAACAATGCTAAATCGAGGAATCAAACCCCAAAACAAATTGAACCAAACCATTGAACTTCAAGTTCTTAATTTTCTTCCAACGGGTCAAAACGCCCTTAAACTACTCGGATTGACATCAAATTTCACGGGTAGGTATTAACTGATATTTCAGACCTGTACCAAGTTTCAGAATCAAAATTCAAGCCCGGTACCTAGGAAAACAATGATTTCTTAGTTTATTTAAATCTTTAAAACTTCAATTTAACAATTTCACAGAAAAATTCATTACTCGGGCTAGGGACCTCGGAATTTGATTCCGGGCATACGCCCAGGTCCCATATTTTCCCACGGACCCTCCAGGATCATCAAATCACGAATCCGGGTCCGTTTCCCAAGAAAGTTGACCGAAGTCAAACTTGGCCTTTTTAGAGAAACTTAAAGAAGCAATTGGACTTATTCTTACTCAAAACTCTTCCAACTTCCGAACCACCCGTCCCCGCAAGTCATAAATTAGTTAAAGCAAGTGCGGGAAGTTTCATTTAAGGGAACGAGGTTCAAAAATACAAAACGACCAGTCGGGTCGTTACATTCTCCACCTCTTAAACAAACGTTCGTCCTCGAACGGACATAGAAAAGTACCTGGACTGCTGAATTAGTGGGGATATCTGCTCCGCATGTCCTCCTCGGACTCCTAGGTCGCCTCCTCAACCAGTTGGCCCCTCCACTGGACCCTCACCACGGAAATCCTCTTGGACCTCAATTGGCGATCATGTCTATCAATAATGGCGACTGGCTCCTCCTTGTAGCCCAAGCTCTCATCTAACTGAATGGTACTGAAATCCAACGCATGTGATAAGTCGGCATGATACTTCCGAAGCATCAATACATGGAAAACTGGATGAACTCCCGATAAACTAGAAGGTAAGGCAAGCTCATAGGCGACTTCTCCAACTCGCCTCAATACCTTAAAGGGACCAATAAACCTTAGGCTTATCTTTCCCTTCTTCCCAAACCTCATAATGCCCTACATTGGCGAGACTTTCAAGAGAACCTTCTCACCAATCATGAATGATACATCACGCGCCTTCTGATCCGCATAACTCTTCTGCCTGGACTGAGCTGTGCGGAGCTTCTCCTGAATTAACTTTACCTTATCCAAAGCATCCTGAACAAAATCTATACCAAGTAACTTAGCCTCACCAGGCTTAAACCACCCGATAGGAGAACGATAATGCCGACCATACAATGCCTCATACGGGGCCATCTCTACGCTGGACAGATAGCTGTTATTATATGCAAACTCCGCCAAGGGTAGGAACTGATCCCACTACCCTCCAAAGTCGATCACACATGCTCTAAGCATATCCTCTAAAATCTGAACTGTCCGCTCCGATTGCCCGTCAGTCTGAGGGTGAAATGTCGTGCTAAGCTCTACACGGGTCCCCAACTCACTCTGAACGACTCTCCAGAAATAGGAAGTGAACTTATGGCCTCTGTCTGATATGATGGAAACCGGCACACCATGCAACCTAACTATCTCCCAAATGTAAGTCTGAGCATATCTCTCTGTTGAATAAGTAGTCGCCACTGGAATGAAATGGGCCGATTTGGTCAACCTATCCACAATGACCCACACTGAATCAACCTTCCGCAAAGTCCGCGGCAACCCAACCACGAAATCCATGGTGATGCGCTTCCATTTCCATTCTGGAATGGGCCTCTGGTGCTCATATTTGACCCTTTTGGCAATTCAAACATTTAGCTGCATACTCTGCGATGTCCTTCTTCATCCTCTGCCACCAGTAATGCTGCCTCAAGTCACGATACATCTTCGTGGTACCTGGATAAATGAAGTACCTCGAACTGTGGACCTCCTCTAGAATCCTCTCTCTTAAGCCATCAACATTAGGAACACATACACGGCCCTGAAGCCGTAACACACCATCCTCACCAATAGAAATCTCCTTGGCACCTCCCTGAAGTACCGTCTCTCTGAGGACCGCCAAATGTGGATCATCGAACTGTCGGGCCTTAATCTTCCCCAATAACGAAGACTGAGCAACCACACATGCTAGAACTCGGCTGGGCGCCGAAATGTCCAATCTCACAAGTCTGTTAGCTAAAGACTGGATGTCCAAAGCTAATGGTCTCATCTCGGCAGGAATGAATTCCAAGCTACCCATGCTCTCCGCCTTTCTGCTCAAGGCATCCACGGCCACATTCGCCTTACTTGGATGATAAAGAATGGTAATGTCATAATAATTTAGTAACTCAAGCCACCTGCGCTGCCTCAAATTAAGATCTCTCTGCCTGAACAAATGCTGCAAGCTACGATGGTCGGTGCAAACCTCACATGACACCCCATACAAATAATGCCTTCATATCTTGAGAGCATGAACAATCGCCGCCAACTCTAGATCGTGCACATGGTAATTATTCTCATGGACCTTTAGCTGATGTGAAGCATATGCAATAACTCGCCCATCATGCATCAATACACATCCCAAGCCATCGCGAGAAGCGTCGCAATACCCTGTATGTATCCCTGAACCGGAAGGCAATACAAGAACTGGTACCGTAGTCAAGGTCGTCTTGACCTTCTGAAAGCTCTCCTCGTAATCATCGGACCGACAAAATGGGGCCCCCTTTTGGGTCAATCTGGTTAGAGGTGATGCAATAGATGAAAAGCCCTGCACAAATCGCCGGTAATAACCTGCCAACCCCAGGAAACTCCTGATCTCATTCACTGAAGTAGGACGTGGCCAACTCTGAAATGCCTCAATCTTCTTGGGATCCACTTTAATACCTTCCCCTAACACTACATGTCCCAACAATTCCACTAACTCCAGCTAAAACTCGCACTTGGAGAACTTGGCATAAAGTTGCTGCTCTCGCAAGGTCTGAAGCACTACTCTCAAATGCTGCTCGTGCTCCCCCAGGCTACGCGGGTATATCAAGATGTCGTCAATGAAGACGATAACAAATGAATCAATATAAGGCCTGAACACCTTGTTCATCAAGTCCATAAATGCCGCTGGAGCATTAGTCAAGCCAAAGGACATCACCAGAAACTCATAGTGGTCATATCTAGTCCTAAATGCAGTCTTCAGAACATTTGAATCCCGAATCTTCAGCTGATGATACCCTGACCTCAAGTCAATCTTAGAGAACACCCTAGCATCCTGCAGCTGGTAAAAAAAATCATCAATACGGGGCAATGGATACTTGTTCTTGATGGTGACTTTGTTCAACCACCGGTAATCAATGCACATCCGCATAGTCCCATCCTTCTTCTTCACAAATAGCACCGGTGCACCCCAAGGCGATACACTGGGCATAATAAACCCCTTTTCCAACAACTCCTCCAACTGCCCCTTTAGCTCCTTCAGCTCCTTAGGAGCCATATAGTATGGTGGAATAGATATAGGCTGAGTGCCTGGAGCCAAATCAATACAAAAATCAATATCACGATCCGGAGGCATACCAGGAAGGTCAGAAGGAAAAACGTCGGCGAACTCTCAGACTACTGGCATTGAATTAATCGTCGGAGACTCTGCGGTGGTGTCTCGCACATAAGCTAAATAAACCAAAAACCCCTTCTCAACCATGCCCTGAGCCTTCAGAAAGGAAATAACCCTGCTAGGCGTATCAACTATGGAACCCTTCCACTCCAATCTCAGCAATCCTGGCATCGCTAGAGAAACAGTCTTGGCATGGCAATCTAGAACGACGTGATATGGAGATAACCAATCCATGCCTAGGATAACCTCAAAATCGATCATATCGAGCAATAGAATATCTACTCTAGTCTCAAAACCACAGAAAGTAACCACACAAGACCGGTAGACCCGGTCCACAACCACAGAATCACCCACAAGAGTGGACACATGAATAGAAACATCCAGAGGCTCAAGAGAAATGACCAGGAATTGAGCAAACAGAGATGACACATATGAATAAGTAGACCCTGGATCAAATAATACTGAAGAACCCCTACCGCTGATGGAAATAATACCTATGATGACGGCATTTGAGGCCAATGCATCTGGCCTGGTTGGAAGAGCATAGAATCAAGCTGGAGCGCCAGCTGGCTAGCCTCCACCCGTATGAGCAATAGCGGGCTGACCTCTACCCATCTGACCTCCACCTCTGGGACGACCTCTATCATTCTGTCCTCCACATCTAGGTGGTTGGGCTGTTGGTGCCGGAGTCATGGGCTGCTGCCCCTGCTGCATTGCCTTGCCCCTAAGCCTAGGGCAGGATCTCCTCATGTGACCGGGGTCTCCGCACTCAAAACAATACGGTGTGGCGACCTGCTACCCTGATGACTCGTGGATCCTGTGGGGGAAGCCTGGATAGACGGTGGACGATATGAAGTCTCCGGCAAAGCACTGAAGTAGGTACCAGAAGAACCCTGAGGACATGAATACCCACTGGAGGACCCCTGAATAGCTGGCGGGCGGTAGGAACTCTCTGGCATGGCACTGAAATAGGGGCGTGTTGGAGTACCCCGGGCGGGAGGTGGTGGTGCTGAAGATGGGGGCCTACTGGGCTGACCCCTCCCATACTGACCTCTGCCCCTAGGTGGGGCACCTCTGAACTCTCCAAAGAATCTGTCTCTCTTGTCCTGCTGTATCTACTCCCTACCCCTCTGGCGATACCCCTCAATCCGGCGAGCAATCTCGACCATAAGCTGATACTCTGTACCCATCTCCACCTCTCAGGCCATACCCGATCGAATACTGGGCTGCAACCCGGCAACAAACCTCCGCACTCTCTCTGCATCCGTAGGGAGTATCATAAGTGCATGGCAGGATAACTCAAAAAACCTCGCCTCATAGTCGGTCACAAACATCTGACCCTGCTCAAGGTGCTCAAACTGATACCGCAACTCTTCCCTCTCAAAGGGAGAAATATACTTGTCCAGGAACAACCGTACAAACTGACCCCAGGTCATGGGAGGAGAACCGGCGGGCCTGCCAAGAACATAGGATTGCCACCATCTACGGGCCTTGCCCTAAAGCTAAAACGTAGTGAAGTCGACTCCATGCGACTCCAATATCCTCATGTTGTGCAGTCTGTCCCTGCACCTGTCGATGAAGTCCTGAGCATCCTCATGAAGCTTGCCCCCGAAGACTGGAGGGTGAAGTCTAGTCCATCTGTCTAGTAACTTCTGCAGATCGAACTCCATAGCTGGCCTGGGCTGGGGTGCCACTGCAGCAACTGGCTGAACCCCCTCTGCGGGTAGTGTACCCGAAGTATGATAAACTGCGGCTGCATGACCTGGGGCCTGTGCGGTAGGGGTCTGTGCTCCCCCTCCTACCTGTGAGGCATCTGGATCTGCTGGAAATAAACTAGCCTGAGTCATAATATCCATGAACCAAAATATACGACCCATGACCTCCTGAAATCCCGATGCAGTCATGAAATCCACCGGAGTAGGCACAGCTGTGGGCACCTCGCCCTGCTCCTCAACAATGGTATCCCCCGTAGGATCTGCTGGTGGTGCATCTGGAATAGCTCTGGGATGGTGTTGATACCCAATTTTTCCCTATGTATTTTTATGCTCAAAATACTTTCAAAATAGCATGTATATGCATATGCAAGCATCCTCAAAGGTTTTGGTATTTTTTCCAAAATTTTAAAGATTTTTAAAACCAATTTATGGCTTATTTTGCACTATAA